>DVZL01002075.1:0-16078 GCA_018236625.1 Lasaia peninsularis
AGTTTTTAAAACTTTTTTTTTCTTTTAAATCTTTCCACTAGAAACTTCGAACAATAATTAACACAACAAAAAAAATGCGGATCTGTTATATATACGTTCACGCGTGATACGATTATTGAAATAGAGATCATGAGGGAAATAGATATATAAAAAAAAACGACTATTTAATCCTACAGGCCTTTAACTTACTATTTATTATAGCTAGCAATAATATTCACCTGTTTGTAGGATCATCTCTGCTGATCATACGTCTAGGTCACAAACGCAGCGATCAATCTGTACCTGTTACCCGTATCGTGTGAAACCAGCTTAATTTGTTGACGTCACCAATTACATCGCGCGGAGGGCAAAAGATTTTACTTTCTGACCTTCACCTTGGTGAAATACATCTGGCCATTCAGTAAATAACGAATGTCGCTATTTTAAACGATTATTCGTAACAAGCACCTGCTCGTGGTTTCACGTGGACATTTCTTTGCGTCCCGAGTTTTTCTATAAAATAATAGTGTGGCTAATTTTTCTTTATGGGTTGTGACAGCGAACAAGCACACTAGTCTCCTGATAGTAAGAGACACCCGCGGCCTATTGACATCATAGATGTAGGTGCGTCACTGTCTATGGTCTGGCTGTTAGAAAGTTTGTGCAAGTTTACCGATTACCTTATCCTCCGGTAGACTTTGATAAAATAAGATTCTGTCATCTAATTGTCGAAATTGTAATACGCATTGTTTACCCCGAACGTATGGACCATGCTCCCAGAAGTCAGTCAGTCACAACTTTTCTACAATTTTGAAAAAAAGCATCTTTTAATAATATAAGAAAAGCAGACATGCAATATACATTATTTTTAAAAATCCTAAGCTTTTGATGAGGCACATACAGCTTCTCACTATTTCTAAAATGTGAAATGTCTAGCGTTTCAGCATTTGTTTTAAACAAATAATTATGTTTTTTTACAAACACACATACAGCTAAGATATATAAACAAGCATATTTTAAGCATATGACGTAGATAAATTCATCGCCTACGTTACATTTTAAACCGGAACACGACATAGCCGAATGGTACTACTACAGACAAGCCATTGCTGGATTTTCTAGGTAGAAATTCGTAACTCGCTGCATCCAATAATTTTTAGGGTTCTGTACTCAAAGAATAAAAATGGAACCCTATTACTAAGACTTCGCAGTTCGTCTATCCGTCTGTCCACCACCAGGTTATGATATATAATCATAAACTGTTATAGCTAGAAAGTTGAAATTTACGAGACATATTTCCGTTGCCGCGATAAAAACAAATATAAAGGGTGCACACGTGATTTTTTTGCCGTTTTAGTAGATAATAGTAAGGAAACTTTAGAGCGCGAATATGATTTGCACTTGCTCGTTTTTATAATAACTAGATTATTTAACTCGATCATGAGATCGATGTATTTGAACGTTGCAAATATTGAAATTATTCCATGAATACTAAAAGGTTAGGTAAAAATAAATGTATGAATGAAATCTTAAGAGAATGAAGGCTAAAATGTAGCACTGAATTTAGTACGCCCGACAGACAGTTATTCGTAGACCGTGTGAATAATGTATGAGCGATCGGAAACAATCCCAATAAGCCTTACGTATGTATTGATACATGCGATAGTAAAATCGTTTAATGTAAAATGAAAATGTTTGCTACGAAATGTAATAAACCGTCTCGTTGGTTCAAAGCTTAATGTACACGCTTAATGTCTTTGGTCCGGGTCCGAGTTCCTACAACTATTATAATTATGCCACTTACAAATAAAGTAATGGCTTTGTGGTACGCGCTTCCGATTGACATTTCGATAGTCCAGTTTTGAACCCCGCCATGTACAGACAGACAGACAGACGGACAGACAAAAAATACAAAAGATACTGTTTTGGTATATGCAACTTGTAAACATACACATGCATTTAGTAAAAAGCCGTTATTTTTATATTACATACAACACTAAAATTTTATTTATTGGTATAGATAAACGTAATTTTAATTTAACATTGTAAAAATAAACAATCTTAACCCTATTGAATAATTTACAGATTTAAAGTTATTTTCTTTTTAGTTTAAATTGTTTTGTTAAGATTTTCGTAAAATTGCACAAGATCGTAAGGGGCCAGTATAGGTGGGTTGGATCTCTTCCAACATGACTATGGGTGGTAGAGTGCTGTGGAGTAATACGCCCGGATAGGGATCCATCGTCTTACAAATACAACAAAAGTTGGTCGTCGGCTTGTTAGCTGCCTTATCCCATAAAAAAGACCTTAATTATGCAAAACACGGTCGTTCCATAAATAGCACGTAAACCTGAGATCCGAGAGATAACTTTGGATTTAATGTAACCGGATTGGACGTTATTCGTAGACCCGCTACGGATATCGTGTGTATAATCTACGAGACTCGAAAGCATCTTCTTCGTCTACACGTATTTTATTAAACAAAGAAATTTACCTTGAAAGATATTTACATTCGTAAATCGTCTTACAAACTAATTTAACCGTGTCATTTTTATATGTTTTTATATAGCACCAGCTACAGCCTATCAGACAATTTTACTAACAATAACACATTGTTTTTTTATAGGATAACACAGCGAAAAGCACACGGGTCTCCTGATAGTAAGAGACAACCGTGGCCTATAGAGTATAGACATCATAGATGTTGTAGGCGCGTCACAGTCTTGTGGTAGGGCTGTTAGACCAGATGTGCGAGTCTATCGGCTACCTTACCCTACGGACCGTTACACGACAGTGTCATTATGAATGGTGGTAAGAGGAAAGAAGGCGGTTGATCCCTATCCGGGCGAGTTATAAATAAATATTATGAAAAAAAAACCCGGGATGTGTTCTCAATATGGCGATGGACTTGCCACCTGTCACATCATGGGACCTAATATCGTTAGCTAATCGTAGATATATATGTGCCTCTGCTAAGCCTTTCGGGGATAGGGGCGTGACGATATTTATTTTTATTAAATTATACCAATTTATAAACGTAGGTGTCAAATAAAAGTAGGTATTTTATGTGAACTTTTTTTTTGTGATATTGGAAGGCAAACAAGCAGACTGATTTCCTGATGGTAAGCAATACACGTCGCCTATAGACACTGAAGGTGGAAATGGTGCGTTGCCAACCTGAGGCTGAGATGGTAAGCCTCTTGCGTGAGTAAGTTTAACGGCTACCCTACCCTCCAAACCAGAACACGACAATGGCGAGCATTGTCGCTATGGTGGCAGGAATAGGTAAGGCGGTGGTATCAATCCGGGCGAGTCGTTGCAAGATTCTACCACCTAGTAAACTCAATTTAAATGTCATAAACCATAAGCTAAAGTTTCAAATATGAAAGACTAAATGACATAATATTATAACGTTCAATTTAGTACGGCTCTAGAGACAAGTTATTTGTGGACTCGCTACGGACATCGCTTTAATAACGTATGATCGGAAAGAAATCGAATACTCATACATATCTAACATACTAAAACGATAAGTTGGCGGGTTTTTGTGTTTGAAAGCATTAATCTTTCAAATATTAAATTTGAATTGAAAAATAATTATGGCATTAGAAGTTTCAATAACATGAGAAAAGTAATGGCCTGTGTATTACTCATTAGAGCTGGTGTAAGTAGCTAGTAAGTATAGCTAGTATTTTTAGGGGCCCACGTTATTTTAGGAACGGCTCATTACGGGCCCATTTTTAGGAATCTCGAAAACTGACGCGTTTTCCACATTTTTTAAGATACCCAAAAGGCAAAAACCGGACCAAACAATACCGTACTAAGACTCTGTCGTCCGTTTGTTTGTCTGTCATTTAGCTGGATTTTATAAATCGTGACATGACAGCTAAAAATGACAACAAATACTAAAAAAACAGAAATATCTAAGGGAGCTCCCATGTAACAAACGTATTTTTTGCTAAGCTGTTTTCCCGACATCCAATAGATGTCGCTTTGCGTTATTAGATCGTAGTACTTGGAATAAAAATGAATATTTATGTTTAACTTCTATTATCAATTAAATATGAACCGACCAAGCTATATACTAATTATATACACGAATAAAAATATTTCAAACACAACTTTATTGTTGTTTTTATGTATGATAGATACGATATCGCCCCGTACCCTTCGCGCACGAGACTGACTCAGGTTTTTTACTTCCCTTTGTACCTATAATGTAAAAATACCTTCACGCCTATTATACTTGAAGGGGTAGGCAGAGGTGTGCTAGTATCCACGACTTATAATTACTGAAATTACATATACTCGAACACCATGATTAGGGCACTTCGGTCACATTCTAATCCCGGGCAATGTAATGCTTACTCAGAAATAATCTGAAAAACATCTGTACCTATAATGTATTTACTAAATAAAAAAAGGCAAGCCCGTTGAGTTTCATTCGCCAGACCTTATTAGTGGTCGCGTTAAGATCCGGTGGTGAATTTTTAGAATTATATAGACGCGTCACAAGAATCGATTGTAAGTTCTATTGAAATAAAATATTTTCTATTCTATTCTAAAGTGATCCCTTGAAAAGTGGTATCAAAGAAGTTTATATTGACGTAATTCCCGGAAGTGTTTCATTCACTGAAACCCACGTAACCCCAAACCCGGCCACACCAGCGATACCATCACATTTATAGCCTCCATCCAATTAAACTGTGTACATTGCTCAGAAAATTAATTCCACCATTTAATGGGATTACCGGGAATTTTCCGTTTGCTTGAGAATTCCATTCCGGACTTCTCGTTGCATTATCGAATTGAACAATGTTATTACGTATTTCACAGTAACAATAATATCTATATCTATACAAATAAATATAATTTAAAAAGTCTGTTTGTAATATTAGAATAAATGCTTTTAACTAAATACATATGTATGTATGCCCGGTAGACATCTATACAAATAAATAAAATCGAAGTGTCTATTTGTAATATCAAAATAACTACATATACCAAAACATTTTTTTTAGAATTTTTGTCTGTCTTTATGTTTGTTCTGGCTAGTTTCTGGAACGCCTGGACTGGCATTGACGGGACTTTCACTGGCAGATAGCTGACATATTCAAACGCGGACGAAGTCGCGGGCGTAGCTAGTACCAAAATATTTTTTAATATTATTTTCTGTTTTTTTGTTCTTTTGGCTAATCTCTGTTATGGCTGGACTGATTTGGTAGGACTTTGTATAAGGAGTACCACCAGGCCTAACACTCCGGCCATAGGACAGCGACGCACCTATAACACCTATAACAATCTGTAGGCTACGGTTGTCTCTTACCATCAAGAGAGCCGTGCGCTTGTTTGCTTCTATAACAAAAAAACTTGGGCAAATTTTATTTTAAGAATTTATCAAATAAAACAATTAAATAAAAGCGGTGACGAAGTAGCGGACACTGCTACTTAAAAATAGAGTTATTTGAATACATTTTTATGGATTTGGAAGATAAGAAATGTAAGTATTTCTAAACAAAAAAGGAGTACTGATGCATATCCAACCACCGCTTTTTTATATATTAGGTTTTTGTATTAATGAGATGTCTCATACTCCAAACATAAGACAGTAGGGAGCACGCAACAAACGGGAGGTAAAAATTTTAACCACAGTGACAATAGCTGTAAGTTAATCCCGAAATAAAATTAAATTAAGTGATTAATTGTTTTTACTCCTCCCACTGCTGGATATAACCACAACACCGGATCATGTCAACTGTCTTATTTCAAGCATTCATATAAACTGTTTACATTTCAGGGATCTTTAATCTTAACAATTAAATTTCAAGGAATTTTCCGTTCACTGAAGACTTTCCGGATGCCTGTAAGTGTTTCGGCCGAAATTCTTAGAATCGCAAACAGTTCCCAATGCAAAATAGCGCACATTTTGTAATTGAGGGGTCAGAATTATTGTCATTATCATCATTCCATGAACATTGTAATAAGAATCTCGGTGTCCTAGTGGTGCGCGCTTATACCGGTAATACAGGTTCAAACCCGCCATGTACTTATGAGTTTTTCTAACTTAAGAACTTTTTTTGCGTCTCCTTACGATGAATGAAGCATCACGAGGAAGCCGTCATCATGATATCTAGTATCATCGGCTAATCGTGGGTACATATGTACTTCTGCCTACTCGTTCAGGGATATGAGCGTGACGATGTATCATTTTGATCATCATTTTAATCATTAAATTGCCCAAATTCTTAGGAAAGTCTGAAAATTGGGTCAAGTCAGAAACACAGCCACATTACTGTTTAATTCACTGAAGCTGTAACGTTTCTAAGAATAAATCCCACTGTTTAATGGAAATATACATAATTTAATCTTTTCTCGAGGATTTTCGGGTTCGTCTAATTTATGTTCAGATTGAGCGAAAATACGCTTCACTGAAAAATATCGCGAGTGAAGTTATCACGTACTTTACGACTTATAATCAATATAATTAAAATAAAATTAAAACCGGCCAAATGCGATTCGGAAACGCGCTCGAAAGGTTTCGTACCGTTATCTATGAAAACGGCAAAAAGATCACGTTTGTTGTAGGTATTTATAAGGCGGTTGATCCCTACAAGTGGTTATGTTGGAAGTGACCCAGTTAACCTACGCTCGCTTCATACGAGCTACTTAATAGACGGGCAGATGGTCTATTCTACTCAGAAGACCCGGACAAACACGTGCCCATACCATTGGTTGGCAATATAAAATAATCCTACAACCTTTGAATGTGGTTGCGGGTAAAACTAAAACAATAACCAACATCTGCTAATTGAATACTTATTTAATGAATAATTGAAGTAAACGTGAATAATGCGTGGGGAGTGTCACAATATTTGCATGTGTCAGAGCGCGATAAGGACGTACCGCGTCACACTGCGGAAACGTGTCACGTGAGACACGATACGGCAACTCTGACGTCTTCCGACACCTTTGTCTTCGGCCGGGATGTTTACCCTTTACTGACACTGATTTTGGATACGTTTCCTCCCCTATCAACAAGCGTGTCACATGACAGAATTGACTGTATTGTTTTACGAGTAACATTGTTTACGAGGACAGCAAACAAGTAACTTTTGATGATTAAGTTTATGAGGTTCTTTCCTCAAAATTGCATTTTTTATCTAGACTTAATCACGATCATCATTGTAACGTGTGAATACTCGTACGGAAAATAGAAAAAATAAACTTCAAAAAAATAATCATAAATTAATATTTTTTTATTCTGTTATTCTCCAAAAAATACCTTTAGAGTGTGCTCATTTTCCCGCGTTAAGCCAGCAAAGCTTAAATAACCGAATAGATCATGATACACTATTGTCTATCTCTATTCGTAATTCGGTTTTGTATTTGTATGGGAATGCTGTCAAGCTGAGGGGAAATTTCATTAACGACTCCACTGATATAACGTAAAACTTCATTCACGAGGGTTAATTTCGTGTATAAGTGACATGAAAGTCCTGAGTAGAATAGACCATCAGCCTCCCTACCATCCTATTAGGCCTCTCGTAAGAGGCGAGCATAGGTTAACTGGGTCACTTCCAACATAACCACTGGTTTTAGTGCTGTGCAGCAACTTGACTAGGTAGAAATCTACCACTTACCTATTCCTGCCGCCATAATAACATTGTCATGTTCCGGTCCGGGGGGTAGACTTGAACATACGCTCTAACAAACCGACCACAAACAGTGACGCACCTATAACATTGAAGTTGTCTATAGGCCGCAGTACAGACAATTACCATCAAGAGACACGTGTGCTTGTTCGCTGTAACCCATAAAAAATATCATCAGAAAATCCAGCTACGTGTTTCCCTTTCTATGCCATGAAAAACGTTGTTGATCGTTTGAGTGAGTGTGTATCTTAATGTGTTTTAGTAAATAAAACTGCGAGTTCAGTGCATTTGTAAAAATAGAAACGGTAGAGGTCACTACCAGCCAGATGTATAACACTCGGGCGGGTCGTTCGACTGAAGAGTGAACCTTTTAAGACAGACGCCATCTATGATGTTGTTGATTTATCGATACTAAAATAGCGGCTCGCGAATATGCCATTGACTTTAATCCGGTTTGGAGCTCGATTGTGATTTTTTTTCACTTTTGAATGTTGCGATAAATTGGGATACCTTCGATCTCGTTAGCGCTAAGACTATAGGTATGTCTATACACATAAAAAAAATTTGAGTGTCTGTATGTAATATTAAATCACCGCTTTTTACTAAGTGCATATGTATAATGTATATTTACAAGGTACATATACCAAAACAACATTTTTTAGAATTTTTGTCTGTCGGTTTGTACCCGCTAATCTCTGAAAGGGCTGGACCGATTTTGACGGGACTTTCATTGGCAGACAGCTGATGTATAAGTAGTAGCTTAGGCTACTTTTATTTTTTGAAATGTATAAAATAAAATAATTAAATAAAAACGCGGACGAATTGGTAACACTGGTTATTTGAATAAAAAATCACGAGTCCAGTTATTAATATTTTGGCAGTTTTTAATTGTCTAATAGATGGACAAAACGATATTTTCTAAAAACGAAACCTACATACTAAATTTCATGAAAATCGTTGGAATCGTTTCCGATATTCCAATTATTTACAGTACCTGGGCGACCGAGCTTAGCTCGATAGTTCTATTTTGTCAGTGTCAGATTTTGCCTACTTGAAAATATTGCCACCTGGCGGAAAGTCTACGAAATCTGAGTCGATATTATTTTACACCAAGTGCTACCGACAGAAAACCTATCTAGAACAGTGTTTTATCCTCCAAAATCCCTAGGTAACGAATTTCACCGAAATTGTTATAGGAGTTTAAATAAATATACACGACTTGCTCGTTTTATGGCATAAGATAATAGTTTCGATTGTTATCTTATTATTTAAATAAAAATGCAGACTATTATAATACGAGCACATGAACACCACTTCCACATTTACGAGATAATTCAAGTAAATATACACTTAGAGGTACAAGAACATAAAACAAGCAAAATAAAATGTATTCATCACGAGTAACGATATAAGTGATGCCTTATATATCTCATAAATAAATACCGGTCAAATGCGAGTCGAACTCGCACACGAAGGGTTCAGTAGCATTATTTATAAAATGGCGAAAAAATCACGTCTGTTGTATGGGTATTTATTTTTGTAGCTGTAACAGAAATACTTACTAAATACTTTTAAAAATTTTAACTACCTAGCTAGCTAGAAAGACAGAAGAAAAAAAGCGGACAGACGGAGGATAGAAAAGTAATAGGGTTCCGTTTTTATCCTTTGGATACGGAACCCTAAAATATCGAAATTTTAGTCACGTTTCAATGTTATCATTCTAAGTAATAAAATGTATAGTGCAACCATAACTCTGCGTCGCGACGACGCTAAACGCACAATAAGTCTTCTAGTGAAACTTGGAAATAACATCAATAGAGGTATAATTTTTCGTTTTTTTTTAGTTAATGTTAAAAAAAATACTGTTTCTGTATGGTACGTTTTACGTAAAATCAGAAAAACTTATACAAAGTTTAATGAGCTGAACAAGCTACGAACGTTTTAATACGCTCTTTCTTTTTTATGTCTGACAAAAAACCTTTTTCTATGTATGGCGAAGTATACTTCACATATTTTTTGGGAGTTTTTGGTTTATGTTAAAAAAATAATGTACTACAGTATTATACACCTTAAAAAGGTCTATACAAAAGTCCGCTATTGCGATGTCTATCTCTAAAGGATAACCCACAATATCCACTTTTTATCCTTCACTTTACTGGAAATAGTGGCTTATTTACGAAGCAATTTTAAGTAATACAGCATTTATCCTTATCAAATTAAGTATTGTACATTTAATTTTGATGAATATGGCTCATTACAGCATGAGATTTGAATGAGTATATTCGAAGACATTACAGATTTAAAACGCAGAAAACTGATACCGAATGACGTAGGCTATATTTCTACCCGAGTGAAGACAGGTTGGCCCGCTAGTGTATGATAAACACGTCATATTAATTTATCATCATAGAAACATTACTACTGCGTTTTATGTATGGCAAAAAATATCACATTACAAAAACAGAAACAAAAAATATATTTTTTATGTGCAAAAAATTGATCACCGATCTTACTCGTATATTCGAGCAAAAAATCCATAAATCTTTAACTTTACATTGTTATTTTTAACCGAATTTAAAAAGGAGGAGTTCTTAAATCATCTGTGCGTCAACGTTCTGTATAACTCTTAATGCGATTGATTCGGTACTTTTCATTTATCTAGACGACGTGATAATGAACTAAAGTAGGTTTTTTGTAGTTTTACTGCACTTAAACTATATTTTTTTTGCTACGTTGGGCTAGTGGTTTAAGCGTCAGACTTTCATATCAGTAGTCCGGTTCGAAGGCCCCCATGTACCAATGTGTTTTTCTAATTTATATACATTTTGTAAGTGCTCTTACTGTAAAGAAAAACATCGTAAAATCATTAATGCAGTTACTGAAAAAGTTACAAAGTATAATAAAAGGAGTAAAAAAAGTTGAGAAGACAGCTTAGTATAATGAAATACAACTCATCTGATGGTAAGTGATGTTGTAATCAAGGGTGGAGTTATACTAAGCTAGAAGCATCTTATTAACTTTAGCCTTGAAAACGCCCAAATTATAATTCACAGGGAACACTGTTTCAGGAAATGAATTCCAATCTACAGCAGCACGAAGGATGAAAGAAGAGGAGAACGTTTAAGTACGAAAAATAAACTCAAACTTAAAATTCTGTTTATTTTGTAGTTAAGGAATTCACATAAAACAAGCCATAAACACATTTTTACGTTGAATACTAGTTTATCACAAAAAGAACATAGAGATATGTGGGTACAAATAAAAAATTGCACCCAAAATTAGCCGACGATATTAGTAAGAGGTGGCAAGTCCAACACCTAATCGGGCACAAAATCCCGGTTTTCCTCACAATGTTTACTTCACCGTAAGAGCACTCGGAAAACGGACTTAAGTTAGAAAACTCATTGGTAAATGGGTGGTTTCGAACCTGGACTATCGAGATGGAAATCCGAATCGCGTACCGCTGGGACACCAGCCAAATTTAAGTATAGAATAGAATAACTCTTTATTGTGCACCAAAAATACAAAAGAGACAAACAACACCACATATTATATAACAAAGTCACTTTCTTTGTCTGTCCCTATGTATGCTTAAATCTTTAAAACTAAGCAACGGATTTTGATGCGCTTTTTTTTAATGGATAGAGTTATTCAAGAGGAAGGTTTAATGTATATAACATGTATAGTATACCAGTGCGAAGCCGGGGCGGGTCACTAGTACAAAATAAAACATAAAGACTAAATGATACACAAGGGCGTCCTTATCGCCAAGTCAGCGATCTCTATTAGGCAACTCTTCTGGTATGGGACAAGTCAACGAAATATGCAAAGGTGCTCTAAACATAAACATAAAATTTAAGACGATATTGGAATATTAAAACATATAATTTATGTAGAGCGCAGTCACTGCTTGTAAATGAAATAAAAAAATTGTACATTATAATATAGTTTTTTGATTATACAAGAGAATCTGACGATCAGTCCAGTAAGCGTTATCTGAACATTAAATAGTGCGGACAATGGGCAATTCTTCGTCGCGATAGGAATCAGGTTCAGGCCAACAATTAGCGGGTACTCGGTACGAAGAACACCTTACAATTTAGATGGCAAGATATATTGCATAATGTTATTACAGTAGAGGTTACGCAAAAGGATGAATCATAAATAAAAAAATAAATATCGTTACGCCCATGTCACCGAAAGGGTAGGGCAGAGGGTCTGTCTGTCTAGCACTAGTCTTTGTCTCAGATACCGTAATAACAAGAAAGTTGAAATTTTCACAGATCACGTATTTCTGTTGCCGCTATCTATACAAATAAATAATACTGGAGTGTTGGTATGTAATATTAATATAACCACTTTTTCTAAATGCATAATATGTATGTTTACAAGGTACATATACCAAAATATTTTTTAGATTTTTGTTCGTCTGTCTGTTTTTTGTACCCGGAACGGGTCCCATTTTGACGGGAATTTCACTGGCAGACAGTTAATTAGGAACGACTTAGGCTACTTTTATTTTCGAAATGTATAAAAGAAATGCAATTAAATAAAAAGGCGGACAAAGTCGCGGGCACAGTTAGTGTGTTATAAAAAAGGCGAGCTTAATGCGTACAGCATTCTCTAGCAGCCAACCTTTGGACCAACAGAAAAAAGAAACAATAATATATCTGTTTGTACGCCTTACATTGCATAAAACGTAAACATATTTTTTTCAGAAGGATATAAACAACAGTATGGTATTAGAAACACTTATCATTTTCACAAATCCGCGTCGTCGTGACATCATCATCTTCAAACTCCTACTATATTTTTAACTCGCCCGGACGTAAAGAAGTAAAAAATAAACATTTTCCCAAACTCTTTGATAATAGGAAAAACATATTACCAATCTTATAAACAGGAAACGCAGTTTCCTCTTCGGAACGCCTGTTTATTGTATTTTCAGCCTTAGTCAATTTGTATTTAGATTGAATTTGTGATGTAACAATTTCAAATACTATGATGATATTAATTCATGCCAAAAGAGCCTTGAGCTGAATGAATGTAGCATGAATAATATGCATGAAAACGCGAATAACATTGTTTGGAGTCTATTTTTAAGTTTCATTTAGTATGAATGAAACGATTAAATATAAATATAAAATATATATGTACTAAAACAAATGTGTGTTATTTCATCTTAATCTGTTTAGGAGTTTAAGAGTAATTTAGTACCTAACGAACATTCATCCATCGGAGTCAGTTTTATAATAGTAGAGAGTAAGAAGTAAAGATAATTAGTATTGCCCGGGCTTGAATTGTTACTTTATATTATCAATTCTGATGCCCAAGATGTTTCTTGGCTTCGCTAGCTTACTAGCACATATATACTACATCACTAGCTGGGCTACGATGCGTGCATAGAGACAATTGTATCAGAGTCAATAATTGGATATATTTACGACATTTAGGAGACGATCTGTTAAAACTCTCTTTTCCCAAGCAAATTGCTGAATTGCAGTAGTTGTACCAATTCAGCAATCAAATAGGCTTATATAACTTGGAAAACTGAGGCTTACTTCTATAATATATAAGCCTCAGTTTTCCAAGTTTCTAGTTCTATATTATCAAACTGTCGCCCGACAACGGACCTGGCTTCTGCAGGGAGACTGCTCTAATATACCTATTCCGGGTAGAGCCGCCCTTCATCAGGGCAGGCGAAGTCGTGAAACAAGTGTTGATAAAAGTATTTAGTAGTAAAGTGTAGTCCACTAGTTCAGTGTAAAAAGTGTTAAGTGAAAATATAAGTTTGGTGCCATAAAAAGTGTTTTTTTATAAGTGCTGGGACTCCAAACCTAACAGATCGCCTTTGTTGTCGAGCGTCCGTCTCCGACTATAATGCGTTAAGTCCTGGATTTGATTTCTAGGTAGGGCAATAACTATGAGTTTTTAAGTTTATCAGAAAAATATAACGTTGGTTGAGATTGGATATATGCCCGATATGGCGATGGACTTGCCCCTGACATATCATGGGACCTAATACTGTCTGCTAATCGTAGGTGTATATATACCTCTGCCTACCCTTTCAAGGACTTAGTGTGGGAGGGTTTTTTTATACTTACAACGTTTTTAAGTCTTATTATGCTATTGTAAGTTTTTTAGGTTGTAGGTACCTCTCTATACAGGATATGACGGTCTAAAAATAAATAAGGGCATACACTGATGGTTCGATCATGTGGTAAGAATTAAAGATGCAAGATTGGCAAAACATATATACCTACACATAAGGTCTAAAAACCGGACTACAGGGCAGTGACGCATCTACAACACCTACAGGTCTCTTACCGTCATGAGACCGTTGTGCCTGTTCTCTGTCTTAAAACAAAAAAAAAAAAAACGTTGCGAATGTGGATGGCTGTGGGTACCCGGAGAAGTATTTTGACATTCCACGACCAAATTGCTCGTATTTTATCCAAAGATAGAAGAGGGTCCAAGTATGTAGGAATCGTGACACTTGGCACTCGATACTCTCTGTCTATCTCGCTAGGGGACTTGCCTTGAAGATGCATATACAACAACGACATTTTTTTTGGTGCGCGCATCCTAGCCTTTTAAATTAAATAGAACGGAACGGAAGAGCCTAGAAGTTAAATACTTAATCACTCGAACGTCATGGGGTCTTATTAAGTTTTGTCCATTCGATAGTGGAAAAAAACATATTGTGACATTTTTATTTATAACGGTGGGGAGGGCGTCTAAAAGTTAAAAATGAAATTACACTTAATCATACGCGAACGCATCATATATTAATAGTGTAGTGCATGTCTAATAGGTGTCTTATGGTGAAAAGAAGTCTATCAGCCAATGCGGAGGCCGATGAATATAGGTAAATTGTTTTCTGACCTTCCCACTTCTTTTCGTTGCGGTTAATTCGTCAGGTTATTTAAATATATATTTATTGATATTTAATGCACCTACTGTATCTTAGTTTAACGTTTTTGAGTATGCTTTGAAACCAAAAGAAATACACTTACGCCTCCGTATAGATTTTATATATTACGAAGGTGTTTAACGATGGTACAATTTACTCTCCAAATCCTCTTGGCCTTCCTTAGTACTGAGATGTGATGAAGCGCCGCCACGTATTAGACTGTAGATTATTTATAAATAAGAACAATAAATCGTAACCGGCTGCCAACTGTTTAAACAAAGTTCCGAATAAACTGGGGCAGAGCTGTCATCTGTCAACCTGTTTTAAATGCAGACCAGAGATAAACGCTCACACTGTTGAAATAATAAATAGAAATTCTTGAATTTCTTGGTCTAATTAGTAAACAAGCTCACTGCTATTATCCGGGCGACCCTCACTTGACATTTTGTTTACAACCTACTCCTATTAATGGAATTGTGGTAAAAAAATAGTTCAAGGAAAAATACAAGGAATACATGAAGACTTGTTCGATTATAGCCATTGTCACTGTTCGCCACTGTCATGTTCCTTCTTCAAGTACTCATGCAAGAGGCTTAAAACTCCAGCTTCAATTCGGCAACATTCTCGCATCATGAGAAACTTCCGCAACGACATTATTTTATGAACTTTAATAGATTTTTATACACATTTTAAAAATACCTAACTTTTAAATTGAAACAAGTGGACATTGCTTCGATGTGACAGGCGGCAAGCCCGTCGTCAAATCAAATCCCGGGCAACGTTATGTTTTTCAGATAAACTAAAAAAACTCATAAAACAAGTTGGCCACAGAAGCAATAGAAATAAAAGTACCTTTACGCCTATTATCTTCGAAGAGGTCGGCAGAGCTAATATATCCACCACCCGTAAGTCCAGTAGATTTACTAGAACACCCATGATTAGCCAAGGTACTAGGGCCCATGATGATATTAGTTCGGTTAGTTAGTTCATATTAATATCTAAAATGTTTATCTTACTGTTCAAATGTAGCGAACGGAATTTAGAGCGTTGCATCGAAAATGGCCGCCGCCATGTCGCCTGGCCCAATGTTTGTGAAGATATCACGCGGGATAAGATTTTAATGATGCGCAAATATTGACAATGCCACCTTTGAGTGATAATCTGCAAGGCTTCTAGTGTAAACTGCCGTTAATATGGATAATTTGGGGATTTCCAGAGTGACATCAGTATCACCTAATACAGCGGCGAACAAGAATGATATTACTGTGATGCCAGTTTTAGAGACACTAAATCCATATTAATGTTATAAATGGGAAAGTGTTTCTCCGTCTTTTACCGCAAAACGGACAGACTAATTGATGTGATTTTTTAAGTGGAGAGATAGGTGAAGGGATTGAGAATGACATAGGCTACTTTTAGCCTGTTTCTAACAACCCACTTCCCTTAAATGGATGGTAGGAGGGGGTGGACGTTTATATTAAGCATTTTCAAGGGAGAAAGCTAAAAATTGGTATGCGGACCATTTCTGACTAAC
>DVZL01002076.1:0-16075 GCA_018236625.1 Lasaia peninsularis
CCTCTACTTTTATATAAAGTACCTCTTGGCTAATCGTGGGTGTTTTAGTATATCTACTGGACTTACGAGTCGTGAATATACTAGCACACCTCTGCCTACCCATTCGGGGATAATAGGCGTGAAGGTACTTTTCTTTTTTTTTCTTTTATGTTAACATAATAAAAAGTACTTACCTATTATCTCTCTCGAAACATTGAGCACCTGCTAGCCAATTTTGCTGCGATTGGTTCATATAGACATGCATACAAACTATAAAATAGACTAATATACATAGGAAAAATTCTGCTGCCCGTTTTTAGTCACTTCGACCTATTTTTTAATGTGCAGGATTCCCTCTTCTACAGCTTTATTTACTTCTCTTACCATCAGGCTGTCTTATACTATAAAAAAAAGCCAGTGCCCAATTCCAGCATTGCCAAAAAAATGCAATGCAACCCGCATTGCATTTTTTTGCTTTGTATTTTTTTCATCAAAGTTTCACTTAGATCATCTAAGAAGTTTCATTATAAAATATTTTATAAGCACAACCTATTTTGGTAATTTTATAAAATTGAAAACCATTTGACATTTGATAATAACAATATCTTTCAAAATCATATTTAAAATAAAACATAAACAAAATGTTTTTTGCAATAAATTTTAAGTATCAAGATATCAGTTAATGGATATCCATGTAATAATTTTTCATTGCTGTCATTTGTACTTAAATTACAAAATTGTTGTGTTTGTGAGTAACCATATTATTGTCGCTTGCAGTTATTTAACAACAAAATATAAAATAAATACTAAAAAGAGTGCTGGAGAAGTATGCTTCAAAGTCTGCAATCGAGTAGAATAGTTAGAAAATATTACTTTAATAAAATCATTTAACAGAAATGATGTAATTTATATTTATTGAACCACAAATTTACTGACGGCTCCATAAGTAGTTTAAATTTTGTAATTGTATTTTAGGAGACGCAATGGATCAGATTTTTATGATAGAAGTGTTTGTTAAGAGAATTATACTTAAAATTGTACCTCCAGAAAAAGATGAATACGAATTGCAACTTGAAGCAGAAGAGAAAAAAAGAGAGGCTGAAGCTCTGGCAGCAGCTGAAGCTGCTAAAAAAGGCAAAACACGAAAACCACCGAAACCTAAGAAAGCGAAAAAGGGTAAAAAGGGCAAAGGAGTACCAATGCTTTCAGAAGAAGAATTAAAATTTATGCAAACATGTACAGTACAAATGAGTTGTCTCCCAGTTTTCAACTTTTATGTTGCTCATGATAATTTCATAGCACCACCCCCGCCACCACCTCCGGGTAAAAAAGGTAAAGGTAAGAAAAAGCCTAAACCTAAGAAAAAAAAGAAAGGAAAAGGAAATGTCGTGAAAATCGTTCTACCGTCAGAACCTCTTCCACAACCTCCTTATTTTGGAGTTGGTAATTCTGTTATTTTCCTATCAAGACCAACGAAGCTCGAAGAGGTATTAAGAGAAACGCCTATATACGTAACTGTATGGAACAGAGATCAAGAGATGAACTGTATTGGTAAATGTAATGTGGAATGGCATGAATCTTTCTTTGACTGTCTCCAAAAAGCAGCTGACATGAATCCAGTTAATATGGATAAAGCTGAATATCGCGATGATAGAAGACCAGAAATGGTCACAAATACAGTGGAGTTGGTGCGACCGTTATTATGTGAAGAGGATTTAAAACCATCAGGCGAAGTAGAGTTTTTTATCCGATTAACATGTATGGGTAATAAAGTAATGAGTTATTTTGTTGCTCTGCCAGAAATGGAAAGACTACCTGGTCGTAAATATCTAAATGATGATTTTAGATTAAAAGACGTTGAAATTGTAAGACACTGGGAGGGTACGACTATTGATGATGTTCCTCCTGTAGCTTACTTCTTTGGAGCACCTGATATTATGAGAGAACCTATAAGGCCGCCAGAGGAACCTGTCCTTTATGAAGATTTTATTGCTCCATTTACTTCCGATGAACTAGCAATAATGGCAATGGGTTTTCCCAAAGGACCGTGTGGGGGTACCAATTGTCCTAAAAGGATGGAATATCGAGGAAGCCAACATCAATTTATTCCTGGAGAAATGGTTAAAGGAAAATATCAGCATGGGCAGTTTGTTAATAAGAGAGACGTCCATGGTCCTTGTGGTAGACTTGATTGTCCATTAGCAAAGAAAATTCGAGCATTTATTTGTGGTGATGGCGCTTATAAGCCTTGCAAAAAACCCTGTACTGTTGATTACTATTAGTCTACTTTTTTATTTTTTATCAATATTTGTGATTGATTTATGTAAACAAAGATAAAACAGTAAAAAATCGTAACTATATATAAACTTTCTCTTTTTAAAAAGAATTGGGGCCAGAAGTTTATTAAAATTATTATTAATTTGTGTCGTAACTCGTAAGTGATTCATAAACTTATTCTGTTTTTACTCATGATGAAAGATTTAAATTTATTACGCATTATTAAGGACAATTTGTTATTTTGTTGTTGTATTTGTAAGAGTTTTATTACTCGTACAAAATGCGCAATAAAATGTATGTAGTATTTTTTTTAAATAAGATCTTGATTAAAATGTAATATTAACTATCTTTCTTTAAATAACTTTATAAGAACTCTGCAAGTACTTAAGTACATTACATTAGACATACATTACATAAGATTACATTTAAAAATATATTTATTATTGTCATATACAATACAAACCGCTTAATACAATAAAAAACGCTTTTTCCTAAGTGGGTTGGATATTTACACGGTACGTTACCAAAACAATATTTTTTAGAATTTTTGTTTGTCTGTCTATCTGTCTGTCTGTTTTTACCCGCTAATCTCTGAAATGGCTCCACTGATTTTGACGGGACTTTCACTGGCATACAGCTAATAAAATAAGGAACGGCTTAAGCTACTTTTAATTTGAAATTTAATTTTAGAAATGTACAAAATAAATCATTAAATGAAAACGCGAATGAAATCGCGGGTACAGCTGCTGGTATTAAAATAAATATAAGCCCGTGTTGGTCTAGGTCCACAATTCAGAATCTGCGTCTTAGCAAGGCGACTCGTAATAGGCAAGCATAGGTTAATTCTTTGACAGTCCAGGGTACCACATGCGGGTCCCGGTAGACAAGTAGCACTAATTGGGTTACCGTACGTATGGACCCCAAACCTCACTTATTTTTCTGGAAAAAGTAAAGTAGGTATTAATACATTCTTGTTTTTGTTTTTCTTCTAACAATGTTGCTCTCAAACTCGAGCTTCTTTGTTCATCTGACAAACGGAGTTATCAAAATTTTAAAATATACACAATCACAAACTGAATACTAATTATACATTTCATTATGAAAAGGCCCAGCCTTTGGTATGTTAGACCCAAATAAAAGCGAAATGATTTTAGCGTTTGTTTGGGTCTGTATGTGATAGTGTTAAATATTATGTTATTACAAATGAGACCACAGGCCGTCTTATTTGTAATTTCTATCTATTTACTGGTTACTTGTACAACATTCAGTATTGATGAAACTATCATGGCGATAGGAATAGGTAAGACGGTGAACCCCTACCCCCTACCCGAGTTGTTGCTATTGCTGCAATACTCTTATCACTCGTTGTTTCTTTCTTAATGAGCCATTCAACATGTCTCTCTCTAAGGCTGCAAGAAATGGCCAGATATGGTATTTTAACATAATTACCAGTTTACGACACAGAGAAACTTTAACTGCAATCAAATAAAAATTGGAAACAAAGAATAATTTCACAAATAAATAATATACATAAAATATTGATTTGAAATAACAACACTTTATTTAGAAGTAGTCAGAATAACACGAAAAAATCATGAATTTAATATTTATGTATTATTATTCATGTTGATAACTTTATACTACTTTTTATGCAGTTGGGTAAAATCAAATTGAATAAAACACGACGCCTTTCCAAGTTTGAGAGCAACATTGCGTTTTGTTCGTCGCAATCTTAAGTTTTCCTGAGGAATTACTTAGTATTTTAAGTTTAATACTAAGAGAGATTTTGCGGAAGAAAGACACTCTAATTGAAGGACTTCCAGATGATAAGAAATGTACGTCCTTACATTGACTTCAAAGATGTTGATTGTGTGCGTTAATTCTAACTTTTTTCTTAAATATACTTCTAGTTAATTGCAAATTGCGGTTGAGAATCTGGTGAGTTGTGAATCTGGTGAATAGAGAATCTGGTGAACTGCTAAGGAGGGACTTAAGTAAGTTCACTATCCATGACAATTCCTGAAAGTGTAGACAGAGATACATTATGGGTTGTCGAAATGGAAGTCCGAAGCACGTACTGCTAGGTCACCGAAGAATTAGATAAATACTAAAGATGCTACTATATAAATACTATGATTATAGCGCGACTACAACGGGATTGTAGTACACGCGGACAGAATTTTTGGCAATAGCTAGTTATATTGTACTGAATGTAGTATTAATCAAACTATTAAGCCCAAGTATTTTTATCAGCTGCATATTCTGCAATATTATTATAACATTTTATATTAATTATATTTCATTTTTTTAATTGATTTAGTGGTTCATTTTTCATAATATTGTCGTGAACTTTATTGTAAAAATTATTATAACTATTTTTATATCATCATTTATTAACCCTTACCAATATTATAAATGCGAAAGTAACCGTCTGCCTGTTTGTCTATCTGTCTTATCAGTATATCTGTTATATAAGCTTTCACGCCTAAACAACTAAAAGATTGATTAAATTTGGTTCATAGAGTTGACCTTAGGGAAAAATATAACATAATACTTTTTAACAGACTAAGAGGGTTAATATCTTTATTGAAATTAAGATTAAAAAGAAAGTATGCTTTTCGAAATAAGTATTATGAATCGGAAAAGAATCTGCTCTTTGAAATTTATCAATATCATAAAATATGAATTATTTCCGCCGGGTATAGCCGCGGACGGAAAGCTAGTATGTTATAATATGTTCATCGTGTTGGTTTTGGGATTTTTTGCAGAAAATAGGCTAACAAGTTCCAGTGAAGTTATTTATAAGAGACGAGTGCCAATTTTTTATTAACACTGATATACCATGACTGGATATTATAGTTTTGGAAGAACTCATCTAACTTGTCACCACAATATTAACTCTTTATGCTAGCATAACTTCAGTATCTCAACTCAGTCGTGTGCCGGTTGTTGGTAAATTTAAACAATACTATTACCACATTTGCATTTATAGGATAAGGAGTTTGATTTTTTTGTTTGTCTTCTATTCCCATAAAGCATAATTATGTAGAGTCTAGTAAATAACGTTATCTGTACGTCATACATAATATTTTAAAATTATCGTTAGTAATCTTACTTCCCGACTGCTATTGATTTATACAACGTGATGCCCTGTGATAATCCTTCTATTATCTGGTGAAGAAATGATTCACGCTTCCTCATTACAAATGAACTTGCGTAAGAGTGGCCGTGAAGT
Organism: Lasaia peninsularis; assembly: GCA_018236625.1. Taxonomy (NCBI): domain Eukaryota; kingdom Metazoa; phylum Arthropoda; class Insecta; order Lepidoptera; family Riodinidae; genus Lasaia; species Lasaia peninsularis. The sequence continues at coordinate 5,492 of DVZL01002076.1, forward strand.
GTGCTGATTCATCATCAAATGACAGTTTTGGGCGCGGCTTGCGCGCATACTAATATTGTATTAAAATTCACATAGTGCTACAAGTTTAATATATTTTAAGTAACTTCTAAAGGAGGATATTCTTAATTCGTCTGTTTGTTTTTGTTATGATCGATACGCGACTCTGTAAATTCTCAATGAATTTGGATTGTTTTGATTTTAATTTGTTGTAAGATAGGTCATGCTTTGGGGAAAGTCTTTGGGGACTAGTCTCCGCAAATGGCGTGTATGCATGAAGATATTGATGAATGTGGAGGAAGCTTGGCAGGTGTGTAGGGATCGTGACGTTTGGCACTCTGCACTCTCTGCCTACCTCGCAGGGGACTTGGCGTGAAGCTATGTCATGTCATGTGATTTTATTTTAACTCATATAACTATTATTGCTACAGGTAAATCTTAGACGTTTTAAACTTGTTTATTATCTCGTGTTTCCTGCCATTGCGTTGATACTCGTTCTATTGACAATTTAATTTCCCCGGCAAATATATCATGGCGTCCAAACGGTGCAAATGTTTGGACAAGTGTCTCTGACGCCATCCGACATATGTCCACTCCAATTAGCTTTTGGTATTGGTTTCTTACTCAGTGTGTTTAAACTTTAAAACAAAATACCTAACAGCTGTTTATTAGAAATTTTCTACTACTTTCGCCGGTACTACTTCAGTGATCGGAACAAAAAGTCTTTACTTCAACTCAGGTCATCCATTTTTGCATGTAAATGAAAAATTTGTTCAGTAACTTCAATACGAAACTTCGCATCTATGGTGTAACGGTATGGACGTCGCCTGTTAAGATCGTTATTTGCTTTGGGTTCCGGGTTCAATTTCCAGGTTGGGTAACTTTTCTTAAATATTTTTCAAATTTTTCTGAGTAAGCGTTACATTGCCCGGGATAGGAATGTGCCCAAAGTGGCAATAGGCTTGCCACCTATCAGAGCCCTAGTACCTTGGGTAATCGTGGGTGTTGCGAGTATATCTACTGGACTTTTGAGTCGTGAATATGCTAACACACCTCTGCCTACCCCTATGAAGATAATTGGCGTGGAGGTACTTTTTTTTTACTTTATTATGCTGTGAGTGGTAATAGAAAGGTGGTGATGAATAACAGAAGGTAGCTTTTGGATATTAAAATGGATCAATGAATTTTTTTTTATAATAATGGAAGGCAAACAAGCAGACGGATTTCCTGATGGTAAGAAATACACGTAGCCTATAGACGCCAAAGGTGGAAATGGTGCGTTGCCAACCTGAGGCTGCAATGGTAAGCCACTTGCTGGAGTAAGTTTACCGGATACCCTACCCTCCAAACCAGAACACGACAATGGCAAATACTGCCGCTATTTTGGCAGGAATAGGTAAGGCGGTGGTACCAATCCGGACAAGTCGTTGCAAGACTCTAAGAAAGACCTAGAAGACCTTATCAATGTCACGTTGTTAGTAACGATAGGACCAATGCTTTCCTCTTACGAGCTGCCTGGGTGGAAGGCAGTTGGCCTATTCTACAACGGAACCCGGGCCAACACAATTATTACTGGGAGAGGCTGGGATTCCATCGAAAGAGATATGGATAAATATTGAGATAAAAAGTTGCTTCAGTCTAAAAATTTTCACGTCATCTATACAAACAAGTGGAAGTGTCTGTTTGTAATATTAGAATAAACGCTTTTAACTAAATGCGTATGCATGTAGGTACACATACCAAAATAATATATTTTTTTGTCTGTCTCTCTGTTTGTTCCAGCTAATCTCAGGAACGGCTGGACAGATTTTGACGGGACTTTTACTTGTAGACAGCTGATGTAATAAGGGAAGGCTTAGGCTACTTTTACTTTAGAAATATTTAAAATAAAATAATTAAATAAAATTGCGAGTGAAGTCGCTGGCACAGCTAGTCCTAGTGAATGAGGTCGTTTTTAGTAGTAGAGAGCCTTGGTGGCCTAGCAGTATGCGCTTTGGACTTCCTTTATTGTAGTCCCGGTTTGAACCCTGCCATGTGCCAATGAGTTTTTCGAACTCATGTTAATTTTCTGAGTGCTCTTACGGTGAGGGAAAATATCGTGAGGAAGCCCGGATTTATTGAATTCAACTTTATCTAGGTTTAAGCCTCGTTTCCCTACTGAATTGCAGAGGTCAGATGGCAGTCGCTGTTCGTAAAAATCGGTGTCCTAGTCAAATCCCCTACTTAAGGTAACCGACCTATATACGATTGAACTAAAACGAAGAGAAAGCTCATTGTTAACAGTGTTCATGGTGCAACTACATTTACTTCGCCATTGACAAGCAATGACAGATATATATCTAACTTACGGTCCTCGTTTTATATATACGACAATAACAATTAGCAGTATTGCTATGGCTGCAAAATAATTACAAAGTTAATTTAATTTAACTATCGGAGTCGCATTCCGTATGAATATTGACAAAATATGTGGACTTCCGAGATCATAGTCACCTATTAACAAACACGTACAAATTGTCGGTCAACACTAATTTTACTGTAAAACTATCCTTTGTCGTGAGAGGGCGTTTGACGTCGTGTGAGTCATGCGCGCGGGCGCACCAATACTTGGTATATACAGCGTGATCACAAAAAATATTAAAAAAAACTATATAATATTTAAAATAAAACTTCAAGGTACTTTCAACACACTTGCTACATTTTATCCGATAAAGTAAGATTTTACATGATAACCGAATTTGCTATTTACATCGGTGGAAAAATGGTCACTTGAAACCATTTCACGGTATCGTCGATTAAAATTACGAGTAAAATAAATACAAATCGTCAAACCCTCTCATCTATCTCCGGAGAGATAGGAAGAGATGCGTGCTTATCCTAAAAAGTTCTATAAATATGTAACAATACTGACATTTATAATTTTAACCTACTTTTTTTTTGTTTTAACAAATATTAATCGCAGTTAGTTTCTGTTTCGAGTATCATTCTATCTACAAAGTATTAACAACTATTTTTTCTTACCATACTAACTAAATTTACATAAATAAGTTTGTAATACTCACATTTTTCTGTAACAGTTATTTTTTTTATCTGTAGAACTTATCATAGCACTTTGGAAATAATATTTGAGATCCAACAGCTATTTACAGAGTTATACGAAATATATAATTCCTTACATTATTTGTTATTATTATTTTTTATATGGGATAAGACAGCGAACAGGCACACGGGTGTCCTGATGGTAAGAGACAACCGTGGCCTAATTATAAAACCACACCTACTCCTACAGATGGACAGATTCGCTGATCCCGTAAGGAAGGTTGCTTAAGGAGATCTGATTAGGATAAAAAAGATATATTATCCAAAAAAATTCAATCTACTTTTTTCATCAGTTATTCAAAAAATAAGGCACCAATTGTGGATATACCCTAAAAATAAGATTGCCTAAATAGGTCCGGTCTATTTAAGGTTTTTATTCCATGAGCGCATTCATATTTTTTCACCCCCATACAACTTAAAGCCACCATAGTGCCAGTGTTCGTCTTTGTCGCTTTATATATTGGAGGATAGTTAGATTTGCATATTTCCATTGTAAGTTAGTCTAAGACGCCAATCATAAGCTAGCGACACACTAATAATATTTATTTACGCGACTGGACTGTTCTCTCTTATCATTACAAAAACCCCTTGTTGTCTGCTATGTTATGAAAAAAAAATCAATTGATTAACGAACTATTTTTTCATCATGTAAATATGACTCATATTTTCATAATTTTCATACACCCTATATGTAATCTGATGCAATAGATAAGGAACGTATACATGGCGTTCACTTTTTTCACTGATGTAGCCTGTACCACCGCGTACCGTCCCAATACGCCTAGGTGACTCATCGCGAACTCCGGAAGAAGTGGAGACGAAATAAGAATATTAAAAATGTGACATCAGCCATAACCTAGAAATGAATTAACAGTAAGGGTTTGGAATATAAAATGGATCATTATAAAAGAAATTTCATTATCGAGATGTTATAAAATTATATGGAATACTTTACAAGTTACGGAGACTGCTCGCTTTTATGAAGGTTACTCGCTATCAGTAGATAAACAAAATAAAAAATATGGAAAATGTTTTGCAGCTCTATAAGCTGCCTAATAATAGTGACCGACTTACACCAACTTAGTTGATGCATTTAAAAAAATAGTTTAATTGATTTTATATTGTCCCACTTTAGTTGTAACTAATTATTGAATAGAGTGTTTATACGCATTTAGTCGCTTAAAGTTAAGTTTAAATTTAATTTACTATCTGTGCACTAAATACGCCTAAATAAGGCATTTAACTGTCATTGTGACGTCATTAAAGTGTCGAAGACCAAAAAGAGGTTAGAAGTTAGCATTTAAAAAATAAATGTAAGTGTTATACAGGAAATGCGAATACCATCACAAAAATCAATACAACAAAAAATTCTTGAATGTTTGAAACACAGCTAAACACAAAAAATCGGAAAATCATTTTTATTATAAACAAATATACAATATTTGAAATTAATATCTATCACTGTGTTATTCTTCTTTTATCATCATAATTTTTCAAATCACAACAATGTCAAGATAGTTTTCACTTTAATATAAATTAATTTCTTATATCTCACAACTCAATGTATTTCTTGTTCTTATACTATTGACCAATCTCAAGACGTCTACAAACATTTTTTCATCTGTCTCTGAAAATATTTAAGCCATAAACCATTTAAATTATAATTAGGATCGTTTAAATACAAATATAACTAACTTTGGTCCTTCCCTTTGGATAATTTAACCTTTATTATAATGGATGAAGGGTTATTTTTAATACAATCATGAAATCTGTCTACAATGACCAGAATTGGCCCGCCGCTTGACAATGTTAATACGAACTAAATGACCGGTATTAATATTAAAATGTCAACTATTGTCATCGAATGATTGCTACCGGGCCTCCCCACATTATGCTATAGGTGTGATAGATTTATGTTTAGAAATGACAAATCTTTAATGATATCAATTATACATGCATATCTTCATGCCAGGTTCCTTGCGGGAAGACAAAGAACAATTATAATTCATGTTATAATTTTAGCACTTACGTTTAGTATAATATGGAAAATAGTAGATACAAATGATACAGCCTGAAACAGTAACTTTATTATACAAATTAAGTATTTAGTAAATTTATTTATTTGTGAAGAAAATATTTTGCATTGATTTTAAGATAATTATATAATGGAATAAAAAATGTCTTTCTAATGTTATTATGCATTTTAAATACATTTGCTTAGTGTTTAATATAGCGAACAAGTCCTCGGCCCTCCTAATGATAAGATACAACCATGTCACCATAATTGCTGGGTATGTCGCTATCCTGGTGCCAGGGTGTTAGGCCTTATGTCTACTTCTACTAAATCATGTTCATCATGTCCATTACATTAATTATAAAAAATACGTAAACTTTCATGCTTTTGTCACACACTAAGGTAGTATCTACATATATTTAGTTTTTAACAGAACACTTTCTAATCAAGCTAGTATTTATAATTATTTATCCATAGCCGTTTTATTCTAGAGTATAAATGATAATAATAATATTGTAATGTAATTAGTATTACATTAAATTTATACAAAATTCAGGTTCGCTGGGTTTTTAAAAAAACAGATTGAATTTATGCTCAAGTATAGGTACATAGGTATATACCGTATATACCTATGTACACTTTCTAATCAAGCTGGTATTTATAATTATTTATCCTAGCCGTTTTATTCTAGAATATAAATGATAATAATAATGTTATAATGTAATTAGTGTTACATTAAATTTATACAAGATTTAGGTTCGCTGGGTTTTTAAAAAAACATATTGAATTTATGCCTATCGTATAGGGTACATAGGTATATACGGTATTATAAACACAAAATTAATAAGTATGAATTTAAAAAATTAAAAACTCAGTTGATTTTTTATTACCCACTTCAATCACGAATGATATATTATTTCTAGTTAAATGTGGCACCATCCTTACCGTAACGATGATGTTTAAAATGTTTATCATATTAGCTCTGAAAGGGTTTGACTCTACAACGAATGTTATTTTTCATTACTTTACAACAAATTAGTCTGTATTGTTGTTTATTATGTAAGGTCCATTCTTACGTCAATTACATGGTTATATTCGATGGACAATATTTAATATACCTCTATATAATGAATATATATAAAAATAATAAATCTACACAAATATTAGAATTATGTTAAGAAGTTTAGCGCGCAGTTATAATATGATCTACACTGCTTAATAACCGATATTTAAAAGGATAACTAATGTTGATGATTCTTGTTTTGCTGGGAGATATCATACTTCAGAGCTACCTGATATAATGTTTACTGCAATTACTTCTGCACTTTTTGAAATATAAAAAAATCACTAAAGTAGACGACATGATGACGACAATAACCTTGAAGTTGGCTTTATACAATTTCACTGCAATTCTAATTTTAAATTATATATTGATGAATCAAACTCGTGAATTAAGTTGAATAACATTAAAAAGTAAAAACTCACGCTACAATACGAGAGACTGAATAGATGACATAGTTTTCGTTCAAGAGGTGAAAACTATCCACAATCAAAACGGAAGTTTCTTTCTATAATACAAAGTAACAAACAGACAGACTGATTTTCTAATTATATTAAGTGTATTAAGTTGCAACGATTTGCTCGTATTGGAACTATCACATTATCTGCTCTTACTTTCTTTAGAGTGTATAAATGGTGTTTATTTTTATTTAGAGGAGAAGTCTTTAAATAATAAAATGTTTCATTTAAATACAAAGACAGAGATTTCTTATTAATCCACAAGGGCACAGCAGCGGAAACCCACTAGTCATCCATAAAATATCCAACTTACTAATTGCTTCATTCGAAACTGTCCAAATTTAAGGCATTACGATACTATTCTAAACTCACTCGTTAGGATATCGAACATTCAGACAGTTCCATTAGTGCAATGGCCAAAGTACAAATTTAATCAACTAAAACTTTCCACATCCGAGCTGCTTCCTCCATCGGTCGTGGTCGGTTTATGTATCTACTGTCTTTAATAATAAGGACGCGTTGAGAGCTTCAGTTATCTGTATTATCTTCTTATATTTTAATTTCAATTTACAAATCTATACTCATCTTCTTAACACTCTAATATTGGTGTAATTGAAAAACTATTGACCATAGGTTTGCTAGCTGGTTAAATGTTTTTTTCATAAGTTTCTTATTACATATTTAGATTTGTAAACAAACCGACACTAGTAGCAACATATGATGCCGTTTTTTGATTAAAGCTAATTCTGCCACCTAGAGAATATAAAAAACCCTAAGAGTTGTTTTTTTCTATATAAACTCTGTAAACAAGCAAACAAATAAGAACTTAACTAAGTAAATATTGCCTTTTTTATCTTAATGTAAGTTGCAGTGAAAATCCAAAAAAGATTCAAAAATGAATTGTACAATTAAACTGAAAAGAAACTTTCAATCCTGTAATTTTTATTTCTGCCTTGTGCAAATATTTAATAAATATATTGCCTTTTTTTCTTAATGTAAGTCGCAGTGCAAGTCCAAAAAAGATTCAAAAAAGAATTGTACAATTAAACTGAAAACAAAACTGAGCCACCCTTTTTAATAACATCATCGCAATAAAAGCTTATTACCGTTCGAGGGTTTAATAGAATTCCAAAGTTGATTAACAAACACAAACCCGAACAAATGATTTTATGAAATAAACCCAAACTCATTCGTCCTCGTAATATGTGGCAATTTCTGAATATTTTAAACAATTAACGCCACTGATATGGTTTCGTGAAAACAATGAAAGTTCCAGGTTGCTTTTGTGATGAGTCCACCTAATGTAATATTCCCGTCCACAAAGAGGCTGTAATTAATTTTGTTTCAAATATTTCATCACGGGGATATTTCTGCCTTTGAAATATTAATAATTTCAACCTTTCACATTTTATTGTTTTGCCTTCATTATTATTTAAATTTGTTTATTAGAAAATATGTACAAATTATTAATCATTCAAATATTCAAACTTATATAGTAAATAATATTTTTGAGTACAAAAAATATTCTACTAATTTAATTATATTAAGCTTAATAAATTGTAATTAGTAACATGAAATAAAATGCCAACTATGGAACTAAAGAACATTTAATTCATTAAAAAATGGTGAATTTAAGCTGTTTGAAAAAGTAAGGGCCAGGTGTTTTACGATATATGATATAAATCACATATACTGTATGTGCGTCGACGAGGCTTCCCAATCCTTTGAGCCGGAACACAACAATGTTATTTTGGCGACAGCAACAGGTGAGGCGGTGGATCCCAATTCGGGTGACTTGGTGCACAGCTCTCTACTACAAGTGGTGTTATTGTGAATTGGCCCAGTCAACCTATACTCGCCTCTCAGGGACTGCCTAGTACGGTCGCAAATTGTTTGTTTTCCACTGAAGATCTTAACCAGCACAGGGTGACATGTGGCTTTAACATTTTTTTTAATTTGGTCTCTTTTAGCTCTGACATTGGAGAGAGTAGAGGCAAAAGAGTAAATTTAAAATGGTGGTCACACATAAAAGTTCGTATATCGAAGTATTTTTTATGGAAGAGGAGAACTATTTAAAACTAGTCGTAGCTCGTGACTTTGGCTATTGAGTAATTTAGCTATTTTGTGGGAAGAAATGAAAGTAATCTATGTTTACCTTCTAATTCTAATATATAAAATTAAAACACATCCACATTTTTTTAATATTATATTCAGCGATTGAACTTAAACATTTTAATTGATAATAAAAATCCTTCGGCTTTTTGTTATAATCAAAAAGCTCGAAAAAGCTCTTTTATGATGACAACTTTTTACTTACATTGTATAAAAAGTAAACTAATAATAAAATTACTACAAAATCGTTCATTACATGGATTTATTTGAAATAACGGTCATACGAACGTGATGTTTAGAATATTGCCCTATTTAAGTATTTAAATGTCAACGGATAATAGTGTTGCTGGGTTATTGGGTGTAAATCAAAACACCCATAAATTGTGTTCCATTTCTTGTGATGGGAATCTGTCATAGTTTTATGAACGATTTTTATGTTGCTGTAAAAGATTTATACGATGCATGTCGATTTTGATGTTTTTTAACGAAATTGTTGCTAGTTGTTTCTCGCGACTTTTTTTTATTGTATTTCTTTATTAGATTAAATTTGAAATGCAACTGAATCGTAATATCGTACAAGGATAACGAGTAATTTTTGCGTATCTTAAGATGTCTTGATTTGTAACATCACAAACAAAAAATAGTTTTATTTCGAATTATTTATTTAGTGTTTCTGTGGTGTAACGGTACGGCTGTCGCATGTTCAGACGCCGTTCAGACGATGTTCATTTGTAGCCGCGTAAGGTCCCGGGTTCAATTCCCAGGTCGGGCAACTTTACTTAAATATTTTTCAGATTATGTTGGTAAACATTACATTGCCCGGGATCCAGAAGTGGCGATAGGTTTGCCACCTATCACATTATGGGCCCTAGTACCTTGGCTAATCGTGGGTGTTCTGGTATATCTGCAGACTCATGAGTCGTGGTTTTGACTTATTTCAGTATTTCTTCACGTGATTGGAGCCCTACTATCACAATATCGTCTAATGGATAGAGATACACTTTTTCTGTAGATGTCAAAGGTGTCATAGGTATGTTTATGAAAAAAGGTCTGCTAAAGGTCCTTAACCTTAAGGTGCAAGAGTCTTAACATCCCAATGTTAAGGCTCTTGCGTAAGTAAGTTTACCACTAACTACTACTAAAATACGATCAGCAGCGATACCACTCCGAACTTGTCCTCATAAAACTCTACTAACCATTCGATTTGCAACATTATTCTAATCTTACCAATTTATGTAATATGTTCAGTTTTCAATCAAAAAAACAAGTAAAAAAGGAAATAATTATATATTTCAAATCGGTTTCTTGTCTAAAGGGTAAAACGGAAACGGAACTAAGACTTCATTATCTGTCTGTCTGTCACTAAACTATACCTCATGAATCGTGATTGCTAGAAAGTTGAAATTTTTAAAGATTATGTATTTCTGTTGCCGCTATATTAAATACAGATAAAGTGAATATTTAAAGGTGGCTCAGATAAAACAAAAGTGTTTTTTCATCTGTTCTTACAGATACATACTACATACTAATTAATAAAATATAAATTGTTTTGCTATAATATTCTAAAACTTTGATAAAAAAATATACTCCAAGTCAAAAACAATCAACCTTTTTATCGGAGCATTAATAATTATGCTAACAAGAACTTAAAAGACGACCAGTGATATTACATATACAGATAGTATAATGATGTCGTTTGAAAAAAATGTTTATTAATTCAGATGCAAATAATATGTGATTATGTCGATTATACTCGGAATTTTTTTAATTATATTGGAAGGCAAACAAGCAGACGGATTTCCTGATGGTAAGAAATACACGTCGCCTATAGACACCAAAGGTGG
>DVZL01002077.1:0-16072 GCA_018236625.1 Lasaia peninsularis
AATCAGGAAAAATCGAAGAAGTTTTTGATAGTATCCTGACTTCGTTCCCGAATTGAATAGAATGAAATAGAAAAAAAAATTATTTACATACACCTTTTTTTTATGATACTGGAAGGCAAACAAGCTGACGGATTTCCTGATGGCAAGAAATACACGTCGCCTGTAGACACCAAAGGTAGATATGGTGCGTTGCCAACCTGAGGCTGGGAAGGCAAGTCTATCGCGTGACTAAAGCGTAGGTAAGGCGGTGGTACAAATCCGGGCGAGTCGTTGCAAGACTCTACCACCTATTCAATGTCACGGTGTTGGTGACAATAGACCTTATGCTCACCTCCTACGAGCTGCCTGGGTGGAAGGCTTACAAACGGTTCTTTTGACGTGTCCATACGAGACCAACTCACGGTGCCCGAAGCAATTAAGTTATCGCTCTACAACCTATACTAAGTCAGAAATAAAACCACAAGTAAAAGTAAATATTTCCATGGCTTAAGTGTCATTAATCATACATAACCTATAACATTGTCAAGTATTATAAAAATTTGTTAAGCAGTTTTGTCGTGTGACAAACATCCATACCTCAGCGTTTATAACATATAGATAATATATAGACGTTTTGCCTAAGTAGGAATTTTCAGCAGAGTCCTCGCGGCTTATTTTCTATCTCGTATTATAGTCCCACACCAGCGAAGTTTTGCCCCCTAGAGTCGAATTATGTGTGTTCGCGCTTTACGTCACGCGTATTCGACCAATCACCGCAGCATACGTCTTGATGACGTCAGCTCAGTAGTGCAAAACTTTGCTACATTAATAATATATGAGGCCTTTAGAACCGCCTTATTAAATTTATAATTTCACGCAATTGATAGTTTCAAATTTTACAGCAGAAGCAAAATTGTACTTTTGCAATTATTTTAAGCCCTGTTCAACTTTAAGGTATAATGTATATCTAAAATTAAAGCTAATTTTGTATGTATTCATGCCGTATACATGCATTTATTTTATGGTCTTTTTATCGAGTTACTTAATTATATAGTTTTACACACAATAGATTTATCCTACCTATGCGTTTCGAGGACAATAGGCGTATTTCGTATTAAGTCAACACATTAAATGTTTTGGTTAATTTTTTAATGACAAACAAATAAAATAATAAATTTTAGTGTACGAAGGTCATGAGTTCAAGTCCTGTCCAGAGCGAAATTAATCCTTTCTGAAAAGGGTTGATTCTTGTTGAGAAGGATTAGGTTCCTAGGATACAATCAGCATTTGAAGCAAAGCTCGCTAAAACCCGGTACAGAGGACAGAATAATCCATCGGTTCATTCTGGCAATGATGAACTGGGGAGTTATAGGTGGTTACGTATTCTGGAACGAAGCCAAACAAACCAGCTTGATATGCAATATTTTTGACCTACTCCACGAGGCTCAAAATTAAAATTACTTTTTTATTATTTCTTTTTTTTTATTACCTACATGCTTTTTTTCTTCTCTGCGTTGTGTATATGGGATAGGTACTGTTTAAAACAAAAAAGTGACAAGGCTCAAAATTAAATTATCTATTTTTTGTTTTTTAAATACTCACTTAATTTTTTTTTGTTTTCTGAGCTGTAGAGTAATGATTGTGTCTGTTAATAAATTTTCTTTTTTTTTCATTTTACATAAAAGTTTTACAAAAAAAAGAAGTGTAGATTTTATTTTCTTCTCAGAAGCTAATGTATTAATGAAAATGAAATAAAAAACATTTTATTTTTTAGAAAGTAAACTTTTAACATCCGCCTTACTTTGAAGATTATCTGCTCATTGTACGACACTTAATAACGTTTGTGGATTAAAATTTAATAAAAAAAAGTACCTTCACGCATATTATCCCTGAAAGGTTAGGCAGAGGTGTGCTAGTATATCCACGACGCGTAAGTCCGGTAGACATACCAGAACACCTACTATACATACTAGGGTCTATGATGGTGAGAAGCCTTTCGCCACTTTAAGCAAAAAATCTGAAAAACATTGAAGAAAAGTTGCCCGACCTGGAAATGGAAAAAAAAATTGAAAAAATAACGATCTTAACAGGCGACACCTGTACCGTAACACCATAGAGGCGATATAATAATATAAAAAATAAATATCCCTGAATAAACTACCCAAATTGATCCCACCCCAAAACAAGCAAATTATTTGATTATAGTAAGCATGTTGATTAAAGATACATATATCAGTATGCATGTAAATACAACAATAAATTTAATAAACCAGATTTAGATATACAGACAAATAGTATTTATGTCCATCGCACACATGCCTTATCGAGACGAACTCTCTTCAATATTCGGTGGAATAAAACGTGTACGCACACACACGTTTTTTCAATTAGTGTTCTATAGATCACTATGAGAGCTTTTTGACATATTACACGACGGCGCGCCGCGTCTACGCACAACGTGAATTTCGTCAGTGTACGAACATACGCATACGAGCGTGTTGATTTTGTTTCAAGAGTAAAACGGACATTAAATCTAGAGTTACTAATTACATGAGTTTAAGAAAGACCTACAATTGTCGTCATATGTCTTTAATTGAGTATTTACAAGTGTATGAAATGCGCCAAATTCTTTCCATTTTTCTAAGATCGGATGTATCCAAAACCTTATTTTTCTTTTATCTTAATTTTTCCTCGTGTTGTTCCGGGTTCCGTTGCAGAATAGGCCAACTGTCTTCCACCCAGGCAGCTTGTAAAAGGCGAGCACAGGGTCTATTGTCACCAACACCATGACATTGAATAGATGGTAGAGTCTTGCAACGATTCGTCCGGATTGATTGGAGGAGAGGGTAGCTGGTAATCTCAGTCACGCAATAGACTTTCAATCCCAACCTCAAATTGGCAACGCACCATTTCTACCTTTGGTATCTATAGGCGACGTGTATTTCTTACATCAGGAAATCCATCTGGTTGTTTGCCTTCTAATATCATTAAAAAATTCTATGTAGGTACATAATACGCAAGTAATTTTTTTTCTTATAACGTCTGTTGCTTGACGCAGAGAACTCCTGATTGAGCGGCACCTGGCTGTTGTCTCAACCGGTGGATTTGCCGTGCCATGTAAGTACTTGCACGTTTTGTTAACCGTACGGCTAACACACGGTACGGTTTATAAAACGTACCATGTACAAGAGGTCTAACCGCTCGACCAACGACGTAGTCTTTTTGGAAAATGTCTTCGAATTGTTATACCTAAATGCTTATAAAATTGAAAAATGTTATAAAACTCCATCTCCTGTCCAAGATAAATATGTAATTTTACTCCATTCCGAGCGAGATACTTTAGCATGTTAAAAGTTGGGAATAATTTAAAACCCTCGTGTCCGACGGCCGGCACACTTGCTCCGATTTTGTGCCAGACAATTTCACGGAATATACTTTGAGATTCACTTTGGGCACTTCACTCAAATTACCGTCCGTTTTCCTGCAATTTAACCGACTTTGAAAGAAGGTGTTCAAGTCAACTTTCAAGTTTTAGTAAATCCATGATGAATTGATATTAAAAATATTTTTAACCCCCACAGAACACGGATGTTATAGTTCTTAAATGTTGGATGGCGTGTGTAAGCCCCTAAACGAATGGACTGATAGTAACATGGTTGTTTATACAGGGCGTCCCACGGCTATGCCACATGGAGAGAAAGTACCTTAAATATCGCAGATAGAACATTTTGCTGAAACAAGACATTATTTTATATTAAAAAACAATTTAAACTGCATTCTTAGATTTTTAAATCATTACCTGGTACAACCGGGAATCGAACTTGCTACACGAAAAATAAAATTACCCTACAACTTTATCATGCCAATCGAAAGACTTCATAGTGAATATTTTTGCTGAATATCACAGCATCAAAAAAAGGAAGACCATGAATTCTAACATTTTTAATTCTAAATTATTTTAATATAATTTAACAAATGCCCAAAATGAGTCCCATTCTGTTGAATACAAAGTCGCACACTTATTATTATTTCGCTTCCTGTCGCTTTTTTGGTCATGTTATGGTGAAAACTGCGTAGAATACGTCTAAATTCTGTTTATGGCTCGTGGACACTTTCATACCGAATATTTTTTCTGAATAAAATTTTAAATCAAATATTAAAAGTCATGGTCTTCCTTTTCTTTCTGATTCTATGTTATTCAGCCAAAAATAATCCTTACTATCAAAGTTACTTATAAGGTATTTTTTTCGTGTATTAGGTTCGATTTCCGATTGTACCAGATAAAAATTTAAAAATCTTTGAATGCAGTTTAAATTGATTTAAAAAAAATGTCTTCTTTCAGCTATCTGCAATATTGAAGTTACTTCCCCCTCCATGTGTCAGCGCCGTGGGACGTCCTGTATATAAAAGCGAACATAATCGAAATAGTCCTTAGCTACAATTTATGGAAATTTGAAAAGGAAATCCTGTAACATTTAAGGTGTCTATACACTGTGTGATACCATTAAAAGAGAACAAACTGAAACTAAGACATTTTATCGTTAAATGAATCTATCTTACTTTAACTGAGAGCAGCGATAAGCGGTTGTACTAAGATCCAAGTGTGGCGAGTTAGATATACGAGTAGAATAGAATAGAAAAGGTTTTATATATTTGACTACCCCATAGGCCGAGTGGGTAGCGAACACGCCTAACCGCATCGACTAACCGCGAGGCTCGGGATCAATTCCCGACGGGGACAGGCATTTGTGTGATGAACATAGATGTTTGTATTTCCGGGTCTGGGTGTTTATAAAATTTATCCTGGTATCTATATAAGTATTTCTATGTATCAGTATCGTTATCTAACACCCATAACACAAGTATTTAATTTGCTTACTTTGGGGTTAGATTCTTTTGTGTCATTTGTCCAGCAATATCTATTTATTTACTTTGTTTATTTATTTAACACTAGCTGAGCATATGACTCCATCCGCGTTTTAATTTCATAAAATAAAAGTAACATAAGTTATTCCTTATTCCATCATTTATCTGCCAGTGAAAGTCTCATCAAAATCGGTCCAACCGTTCCGGAAATTAGCCGAAAGAAACAGACAGACCGGCAAATACATTTTTGTAACAATACACTTCTAGAAAAGCAACAGTTTGTAAGTATTGATGTTTGTTACTCTCTCACGAAAAAAACTACTGGACGGATTTGGATAAAACTTTACAGTAAGTTAGCTTATACATGAAAATAACACATAGGCTATTTTTTAATCGGCTAAATTAAAAAGAGGGTATGTTTTTACACAATAAGTATTATAAGTGGGGAAAAATCTGCTGTTTGAAAGCTAATGTTATTAAAATAATTCAAGCTAGGACATTATATTATGTAAAAGATTAGTATGAGAAGCAATACCAAGCATTTTTATCCGCGATCTTATAAAAAGGCTTAATCTTATAAAATCTTATAAAAAGGTTATTATAATAATAACCTTTTTATAAGATTGGTTTAAAACGAAACGTTCTAATTCTTTAATGGGATAAGAGACTCTCAGAGCTGCAATAAGGTTTAACTGCATTTTTAACCGAATTCTAAAAAGTAGAGCGTTTCTTGTCCGTCTTTTTTTTGCTTCTTTATTACGTGATTATTCCGTCAGTAGCCAATGGATTTCATTGATTCCTGTTTTGTACGATATCTCAGAATTGGAAGGTGGTAATTATTTTAGCAATATCCCATAGGTACTAATCCGTACTAATATTATAAATGCGAGAGTAACTCTGTCTGTCAGTCTATCTGTCTGTCTGTTACGCTTTCACGCCTAAACCACTGAACCGATTTTGATGAAATTTAGTACAGAGTACAATAAAAAGAAGGTATGTTTTTCGCAAAAAGTATTATAAGTCGGAAAAATGTCTGCCCTTTGAAAGTTGTCTATGTTATTAAAGTAATTCACGCGGGCAAAGCCGCGGGCGGAAAGCGAGTAAGTAATATAAACAAAAACAAAGATATATAATAATGAACGCGTCGGTTTTTGCAGATTTGTTACTTTTTTATATATTATTAATGCCTTTGGTGTCGTCCTGGCTTAGACAGTCGTCTGCTAGTTTACAAAAAGCAAAATAGTGAACGTTTCTCCAAATCTACGGCTCGTTCTCCTTCGAATGCACGGTTTTATACTGACAGCTTAAAGTTTTTGTGCTTCCGAGTAAAACATATAACGTACATTTTTAGGATTCCGTAACCAAATGGTAAAAAACGGAATAATAAATAATAAAAAAAATTAATAAGACTCCGCTGTCCGTCCGTCTGTCCATCTGTATTCCGTCTTTCTATCTATCACCAGGCTGTATCTCATGAACCGTGATAGCTAGGCCGTTGAAATTTTTACAGATGATGTATTTCTATTGTCGCTATAACAACAAATACAGAATAAAATAAATATTTAAAAGTGCTCCCATACAACAATCGTAATGGTACGGAACCCATCGTATGCAAGTACGACTTACACTTGATGGATTTTTTTTACATTAACGAGCGAAAACGTAAAATACAAAATGTATCTTAAACGTATTCTAAATTAAAAGATATTATATTAATTTATTTCTAATATTAGTGTAATTTAGCAAGTGCTCGCAATATGAGCTATAGAACTCTTTGATAAATATATTTTTATATAATTAGAATGTATTAATACTAATAATGCACACTGTTAAATTTAGCGCGGTTTGTCATTTTTGATATATATAAAATACAGACTTGTTTGTAGTATTAGAACGTACCATGAAGGTAGAGATACTATTTGGAGATAACACTCTTAACAAAGACCTGTCTCCAATATTAAAAATATATCTCACTCTCATAGGGTCAGCTATCTTACTCTAATAAGACCGGCTTGTTTTGTATGATACTCGCAGAAACAAAAGTTGGATAGAGTTTGTTTCATAATTTCCAGAAAGTTCCTTATTATATTAAGCTAGAAGGAATAGACACCAATAGTGTCAAAAAATACAGACCTACAGTTTTAAATATATTAAAGATAATAAAAATAATAAGGTTGAGTTTACATCATTTTTTAATTTATTAATTTTCTTTTCCGGGATACCTTACGAACGTAAAGCGAATCTTAAGAACACTGTTATGATGGTGGCAATCAATCATTTCCTTGTGTCAAAAAGCAAGTCTCTGTGATTTGATATGAAAAATGACCATCCAAATACCGTTGCTGGCTGAGATGAAATGTTGCTTTATTAAAAAAACACTACTTTTTTTTTACTCAACTTAGCCAAAGCGAAAAAGAAGAAAGATGCTTTTAGTACCTACTCTATATAATATGTGTAATTTTGTAAAGTAATACATGTTCCAGGTGACAGTGGCAAACTGAAATAATGCGTTGGATACTATTATCTAATCAAAATGAGAGGGTCTCATAATAATTATTTACTGCTATTTCTAGTGTGATTGCAAATCGAATGAATCAATTAATATTCTAAATTTAAAAATTTAAACTAAATCATAGGTAGGTACAGATAAAGAATCTACTCTTTATCTGAGTAGGCAGGTAATAGTTATTTTTTTTTATTTTTACTCTTGTTTGACTTTTTTGTTATAGAATATTATAGTATACAAAAAGTAGCGCTATATCGCTTCTGTAGTGTAACGGTACGGCTGTCGCCTGTTGCCGCGTGGGGTTCTGGATTCATTTCCCGAATCGAGCAACTTTTCTTAAATATTTTTCAGATTATTCTAAGTAAACATTATATATTGTCTAAGAATGGAATGTCTCCAAAGTGGCGATAAGCTTGCCACAGGTCCTCGTACCATGGCTAGTCGTTGGTGTCTACTGTAATTAATAATAATATAATAGGCTTGAAGGTACTCTTAGTATGAAAAAAAGTAGGAGAGATACATGGCTGCTTGTAAACGGAAACATCCGATGGTTAGAAAGAGAAATAAGATTGCGGTGGTACCTATATCTTCGTAGCGGTATCCTATCTGAATCTTAGCTTATTTTTCAAACGATAAAAACCAAAAAAAAGAGAGAATTAGAGAAAATAACAGCAATCTTCTTCTCTATTTAACCGAGGGGCAGTCAGGAGTCCGGCTTTTCCAGTCTGCGTCAAATAAAATTGGAGAAGCTACTATTTTTTAATTATCATCGAGTATTTTTTTCTATGAGGCAAAATAGCGAACAGGCACACGGATACCCGGCTACCCTAATCTCCGGTCCGGGACAACAATGTCATTATGGCGGCAGCAATACGCGAGGCTTACCCGGACGAGTAGCTGCACAGCACTTTACCACTAGTGGTCATGTTGGAAGTGACCCAGTTAACCTATGCTCGCCTCTTACGTCTTTTCTACACAGAGGACCCGGGCCGACACCGGGAAATAATTATTTCTAAACTCTAAACAAAATTTGCAAAGAATCTTTTCCCTCAGGAATATATGTGAAAATGTTGCTTTGGCTACTTTCGTGCCTTATTTTCCCTAATACATAATAAACGCAATTTCGTATAGTAGAAGTGATCAAAGAGCATTATTCTACTCCATTAAGCTGGCGCGTTGGTGGAACCCATCTCCAACTAGTTATAGGCCCAGGGGCGGACTAATCCTAAAATGCTTTATGCCCTTAGTACCTTTTTTCAACTCTCCATAACAGAGTTTTTATAAATTACTAGCTTCCCGTCCGCGAACATAACACGGATAGCTTTTAAAGGGCAGAAACTTTTCCAACTTATAATACTTATTGCGTAAAATACACCCACATTTTAATATGGTCGATTAATAATGTTTTTCTTCAAGGTACCAAATGTCTGTACTAAATTTCATCAAAATATCTTTATTGATTTAGGCGTGAAAGCGTAACAGACAGACAAACAGAGTAACTTTCGCATTTATAATAATATATGTTATTTATGTATTTTTATGTTTATGTTTAGAGCACCTTTGCACAATATCTCGTTGGCTTTAGTTCCATACCATAATATAAGGTTGTCGCATGTCTGGAAGAGATCGCTGACTTGGTGATAAGGCCACCTTTGTATATAATTTAGTCTCTAAGGTTTATTTTGTATGTTTGTCTATTTTTTAGTTTTTGTTGCACTATATAAAGTTATTCTATTATATTCTACAATAGGGATAGCAGGGACTACAATACAAATTATACAACAAATAAATAACGAGAATATGTATAGCTATCATTATTAATAAGAATTCACTAAACCTCTCTTCATTACACGTAGTCTGCTTTATAACAATATAATAATTTATGTTAGAACAATAAAATATACTACAAATATGTCCGTTAATAGTTCAATAAAATGCGATAGACAGAAGAAACTTGGTTTTTTTATGAAGTAAGAAACGAACAAGCACTTGGTTATTCTGATAGTAAGAGACACCGTGGTCGATAGATAGGTCGTGGTAGCTGCGTCGATTTTCTCTGGCCAGGATGTTAGGATTGATGTGTAAATCTACTGGCTACTCTACCCTCCGTACCGGAACACGAGAATACCCTTATGGCGGCAGCAATAGGTAGGGTGGTGAATATCTACCAGGGCGAGTTGTTACACAGTACCACAAGTCCGTCACTTGTTTACTGTTTTGGGAGTAATCCAGTTAACCTCTTACGAGCCTAGGTAAACAAATGTTATTCTCTATACAGAGGACTCGGAACAACATGAAAAAAAATTGTACAAAAACTTTGGGCTTAAAACATGCTATATCTTTTTAGTTAGATACTTTTTAAATATCCATCAGCAAAAACAGCAGCTCTTAACCGTTATGCATTGAAAGTATAACTCTTAGAGCTAGTTTCTTTATCTAAAACCCAAAACTGTCGTAGGGCCACGCAGTACGATCCCTAAACGGTTAACGAATAATCCGGCTCTGTTTACAATGTTCGGAATAGTTTGCGTCAGCAACTTAGAATCGAGTTTTACTGTATCCACAACTATTTAAGACTGTGATACAATCCTAATTTCTGTTAGGCGTACATCACCGTGTTCAATTAAATAATTATCATGATTGCTTATTTTAAGGATAAAAAAATAACCGCCGCACTCTTATCCCCGAATGAGTAGGCTGAGGTATGTATGCATCCACGATCAGCCGACGGTCATATGATACGACAGATCACAATTATGTGGCAATAGCGGGCAAAATTTTATGTTTTTTAAGGTACACTAAAAAAAACTCATAGAACAAGTTGTTCTAAGCAGGAATTGAACCCGTGACCTCGTGCGATATTATAGGGACTGGCGATTAAAATCAAACGAGTGTGTTTAATTTATTTTCGCAACAGAATATATTTTTTAACAGCCGCATTCTTAAATATTTATGTGGTTTTCGGAAAGACCTAATCTAAGATTAGACCTTCTGGGTTGCAGAGGTCAGATGGCAGTCGCTTTGAGGAAAAACTGGAGATTAGGTAGCCAACCCCGATGTCATTTAATAAATACAGGATAAGGCTAAGACGAAGGGGTTTTTTGGAAAGAAAGATACAAAATATAAAGAAAAGATAACGTACGATAAGTAACATAACGTTGATTTCCTCTTTTGTCCTTTGTGTCTTGTTTTTCTACTAATTTTCAAATTATACTAGGCATATCTTATTTTAGATTTGAATTTCCCTAAATATCTTGGACTAACACCTAAATACACTAAATACCAATCGTTTCCGTTGGTGTTTAAAAACGCCTGATAATTTTTAGTGAGCAATATTATATTGACTATATAGTCAAACCTTTTGTAATTTAGAAAAAAGGCGTTAGATTTGATTGACGTATACGTAATACTTAATTCATTTGTTATTATGATTGGTTTTTGGTTCCGTACGTAAAGCATCAAAATGAGACTCTATTACTAAGACTTCGATGCCGTCTATATGTTTGTCTGACTGTCATCACGCTGTGACGCGATAGCTAGACAATTAAAAAGTTTTCACAGCAGTATTTCCTACGTTTACAACAAATACCTACTGAAAAACAGTGTAAAATAAATATTTAAGGGAGCTCCGATACAGTGAATGTGATTTTTTTGCTGTTTTTATAATATGGTACAGAATCTTTCATGTGCGGGTCCGACTCGCATTTAGCCGATATTTTAATAGTATCTGTTAAAAATGTCCATGTTGATGTAGAGATTTATCAGATATATTCACCACTTATATTATATCAAGTACACGACGACGAACAACAGTTTGTTTGTCAAATTATTCACATATTCGAAGTTCAAAAATGAAATTCATGTTTGGTCCATAAGTTTAATCACAGAGCACAGAATCACCGCCTCGCACCCGCAGTTTAATTTTCCTAAATACTTAACCCTTTAACTATGAAAATAAATGTAGGACCCAGTGTTGTCAAACCTGACTAGATCTGAAGGCTTAAGATTTACATATATCTTGATTTGAGGAATCAACTCCTATGCACGTCCTTCCCCATTTCTGAAGCTCAAAAGCAGTTTGCAAAAGGGATTTTTCAAAGCAATAGGCTTACCACACGTTATTGACATAAAATAATATCAAGACATTGAGATAAAAAAAGTCTGTCCAATAAAGCGAAGCCTGGCGGATATCTTATCCACCAGGCCTCTTCCCTTGCATACACATATACTATGTATATCAGAAAATGTTTGACTATTTATGAACAGTCAAAATCAATTCTGGATTTCACCTCCTTCAAGTATGTAACTTTATTTACGTTATGTTATAATTATTTCCATTGGGTGAATCTACAAGAGAGCTGGCCAAAGTCAAACAAAGTCACACCACTCGATCACAGCCAGTTTAATTGAATTACATACAATCTGTTTATTTGAATCTCTCTTTGACAAGTTGCTCATCGGCTGGAAATCTTTCTAGACAATGTCTTAGTCGATTATTTCTGGCTTCAATTAATATGGTGATTAAGCTCTAACCACATAAAAAGTTCTCAAAGAATATACCTTAAAGACGGCTATCAAATGGATACCTACTTTTGCAAAGAGCTTTAATTTTTGAAAGTGTTTTACACTCAAGGAGTCTTCAAAAAATGAGACAGAGTGCAAAACTAGTAGCTGTTGTGAAGTGAAAGGATTGGAGTAAAAAAAGGAAAATTATTGGAGTGAGTGGCACAGTATCTTCATCTGTGTTAAATGCCAGATTCGAATAATAATAGCCCTTAGGCTTTTTCAGTGGAACTATTTGAACGTAAAAAATATATTTTTATATGTGGAGGCAATTAATAAAGTTTGGAGTAGTCGAAATTCATTCATTTAGGTAGGTACCTAGGTACCACGTATTAGAATTTTTTAATCTGCAAATTATTTTGCTATTATAAAAATATTATGATAACATGTTGCTAGCTGCAATATTAACCATAGAGAAATACTAACAAATGTAGCAACACTACAATCTCTGTCTGATCATAGACAACGTGTTTTGACAATTAACAAAGTTTTGACCGCGATAAAAATGACGAGTTCCACAATTTTTACAAGTTAAAAAATAAAATCTTTGTGTTTACAAACATGACTGTGTGGCAGAAAATAGAAAATGGAAACTGTTATGCTGTCGGTAAGTGAAATTAATTTTTTGCTTTTTTCTAAAACAAAAAAAAGTTTAAAGGTTGATAGGATCTTCGGATACTTCTCTCCCGCAGAGAGTGATTTAAATAAACATTGTCTCATTTCCGAGACTTTTATCACAATTTGCTATCAACACTTTATTATGTTAGTTGTACATAAAAAAAATTGACCACTCCCAGATAGGTCACATTTCAATCAATTGTGTCAAAAAAAAGGAAAACTCTCTGTGCACAAGTGTTTTATTTATTTTAGAAATATACTGGAATTAATATTATGTTTGTGATATGTGATAAATAATTTTTTTTAACTTATTTTATTTTCGTTAAGTATTTTATATTTATTCATATTTTTAAACCATATATTTATTGGTATTATTAGGTTTAGAATGTTAAACTCGATAATAATTGCCTTTATCTAATTATGATAAAAGTTGTAAAGATAAGTAGTAAGTATTTTGACATTGTGATAAGGGATGACATCCCTAGTTTTTATGTTTATTTCATACCATTGTTGTTGAAACAACTATACTCGTTATTGTCCTGCCCCATTTTGGAGGATTGATAAAACAGAAAACTTATATCAGAGGTATCCATCCATCCAGCACCGGATTAGCAATTCACTTTTTTTTTAATTGTAGCTTGTATCTCCACCAACTCCTTCAGGTATATGGGCGTGAAGAAGTTTTATCAGGAGATAAATAACTCTATTCATGGTTTTGATTGCATTCCCTCACATTTAAACTTATTTGTTGTAAGTTATCTCGGATGACAAGATCAATGTTTAATTTTTTGTTAGCTGGATACCTTACTACTGCTAAAGTAAATTTTTGTAAGTTCACAGATTTGCTACAAATATTTAATTTAAAATTAGTAAATGGTTTTGACTCAGTATTTTATTTATAAATTCTATCTATTCGCTATTGGAGGATAACAATATTATTGTTGTGTTTATTTCGATCTTTATCTCTTTAGGAAAACTAAGGATTTCCTTACTTCGTATGTATTATTGTTATTATAATTAGCTTATCAAGTTTATTTTCACAAGAATAATTATACTCTACTTTACTTTTGCAAGAATTCTATTCTTGTTTCTCGTAAAAGTTGCTATCCAAAAATATCTTTTATAAAAAAAAGTCTGTTGCTAATTTAGACAATTTTATGACCAAAAGACCAAAAAATATTAACTTAAACTTGAATTCTAAATTACTTATAAGTATATTCATAAGTTCCTTAACATAACTTTTAAAAAGGAATTTCTCAAGCACATAAATAACTCTAATATAACCAATGTAGATTTTCTTACTAACTCTCTACAAAACGCAAGATATGATATAAAAGTTTTTGTTAGATATTAGTATGTGCACTTAACCATATAGTACAACTCACAGACATGTATATATTATTATATACTAGTGACCCGCCCTGGCTTTGCATGTGTATACTACGTTATAAACATAAAACCTTCCTCTTGAATCGCTCTATCTATTTAAGAAAATCGCATCAAAATCTGTTGTGTAGTTAAAGATTTAAGCATACATAGGGATATAGGGACAGAGAATGCGACTTTGTTTTATACTACATAGTGATAAGCCGTCAACTTTGTTATTTAATTCTCCAGTGAGATATCATTGAAATTTTAGGGTAAATAGTTACCTATCTCTGAAATTTGTCAAAATTATAGATAGTTGAAAAATTTATCAAAATCGGTTCAATTTCCTTGGAACTTGTTTTGAGAAAACTTATATGCAAAACTGGCATGTCTTAAATTTTGTATAACAACTAAAAAGTGAAAACTAATAAGTAAATTGATTTTATGTTGGTAAGAAATACACATTAGGTGTAGACACCAACAATGTAAAAAGAGTGTCAACAACCTTGGACTGAGATGTTAGACATCTTTTGTAAATAAATTATTGGCACCATAACCACCAATGTTAAGATAATTGATAGAATCAGGCATTACTCGCAAACTTTGCAAACTCCTAAAAAATTGTTTGAGTTTGCAATAATAATCATAATATAGTAATAATATAGTAATAATATATATATATCCTTTGACAACATAAATTGATCTAATCCCAAAGTAAGCAAATTATATGAAGTGTTATGGGTGTTAGTCAATGATACTAATACATAGAAATACTTATATAGATACAAGAATAAATTGAATAAACACCCAGACCTGGAAATACATACAACTATGTTCATCACACAAATGACTGTCCCAATCAAGAATCAAAACCGAGCCTCATTGTTAGTTGATAGCTTTAGGAGAGTAGGCTATCCACTTGGCTAATGAGGTGGTCAATAAATTTGCTTGTGTGAATAAACTAGATTCAGTTTAAATAAATAAGAGTAGGTTGAATGTTGTAACAAGCTTTTATAAAATACTAACTGACTCAGCATAATTCGTATCACCCGCACTACCTATCAGACCTACCCAATATGCATACAAACTCTCATGAGACACTCTTATGATAAAAATATCCTATTTCCATTTTCTCATTCTAGACTATATATACTATACACCCACCAATCAACCATTTGCCAAATCTGCTAAGCCATTCTTGAATTAACTATAAATAGTGTAAATAACACAGCTTTCTTCACTACGTAGTATAAAATAAAGTCATTTCTGTCTGTCCCTTAGATCTTCAAAAATACCGAATAGATGTTAGATTTAAAGATAGAGTGATTAAAGAGTAAGGTTTATGTGGATACAATAATAAGAACTAATATCTGCTCAAAGCTGGGGGGACGGGTTGCAAATTATAATATACTAGCGCCCTGCCCCAGCTTTAGGGGTCTACTATACATGTTATATTCATAAAAATCTTCCTCTTGAATCATTCTATCTATTTAAGGTCATCGTAAGATAGCGGTTTCCACACAAGTTGTTGCAAACACAGTATTTGGTCTGACAGACCGCATAAGTAGAAGTCCCACAAATTAAATTGTTCACTACCTGGTTAAATCAGCAGGACGTGGGCTTTTTTTTGGTTATCAATATCACAAAATGTGAGCCATGCGACCAACTAACTTCCAAAAACAAAGAGAGAGAGAAGACAAGAGAGAACATTCATGTTGGATTGAATTTAGATCATTGAAGTTGAATAATATTCTAAATTCAATCCAACCTTAATGTTCTTGTTTTATTGATGTGTTGTATTTTTTTTGTGTGTATCTAAAAACATTTATAATTGTTAATGTTTTTCGCTTGTAGTGAATAATACATGTACATATCTTCATGTCAGATCCTTTGCGACCAAGGCAGAAAGTATTTAGTGCAAATGTCACAATCCCTATATTCCTGCCTAACTATCTCCACATTCATCATTCTCTTCATGCATATACGGCTGTTTCGGACATTCTTGATATAGTATTTACCGGAACACGACAATGTCATTATGGCAATTGTGATATCCCTAGTATTGTGGTTGTTTTGGGCAGCGGTAATTACTTACCATCAGGTGAACTGTTTGCTCGGTAGCCTCCTTTACCATAAAAAAAATGGTAGCAGGAATAAGTAGGGTGATGGATA
>DVZL01002078.1:0-16071 GCA_018236625.1 Lasaia peninsularis
CATGAATACTTCACTTGTGCACTTTAATAGAACCATATTATACAAAATTCAAGCAAATTTCCATAATTTTACTTCATATAACTAAACAAAATTCATAGTTTTGATAAAACAGCGTCCATTTCTTCCGTCCATCCCGCCAAAATTTAGTTTTTTAAATATTACTGCTGTCATCATTAACATTTAGCGAAACTAAATCAACTTAAGGTACTCTGGATATTACACTCTTAACAAAGATCTCTCTCGAATGTGAACTATTTCTAACTCATGCTAGACAGGCCAACGTCTGTAACTGCCAATTTTGTGAAGTTAACAAGTTCAAATCAAGCCCACCTTGTGAGAGTGAGTGAATGACGGAAGGATAGATTATTCTAGAATAAGCAATTAAAATTAGCTTCTTGAGGAAAACTCTGTGTCATGACTTTTTATAGGATAAGACAGCGAACAAGCACATGGGTCTTCTAATGGTAAGACACAACAGAAGCTTATAGACACCATAGATGTTGTAGGTTCGTCGCTGTCTTGTGGTCGGGCTGTGAGATCATATGTGCAAGTCCACCGACTACCCTATCCTCCGGACAGGTACACGACAATGTCATTATGGCGACAGGAATAGGTATGGCGATGGATCCCTATAAGGGCAAGTTGCTATAGGTTAAATAACGCTCGCCTCTTTCGAACTACCAGGCAGGAAAACAGATGGCACATTCTACAAAGGAGACCCGGATCAATACGGAGATTAATAATAATAGTAATATAAGGGGTCATAATAACAGTTTTTTTTATATAAATGCAAATGAAAAAATATATTTTAACCCCGTGGCTTATATGAATTATTCAATGACTTCACTGTCTATAGTTTAGGACTGACTGACTGAGTATAGTTTAGGATAGGAATGTGATGACTTCATCACCAGCTAGAAAAATAATTTTGTTGATTTGGATTGTTTGATTTAATACCCAAAACATAAAATTCTATAACTACTTTAAAATTTGATGCTTGACAATATTAAGAAATGTAATAATATTGCCACTTTTGTCAAAATGTAAATTATTAGGTATTTATCAATATTTGGTAAAACTTGCACATATTCATATTTTATTTTAAAAAAATACATGTGCTTTATATCCAATGATTACTTATAATTAAACTTATTAATGAAATAGCCGTCCGGATTCACTTTTAACAAGATCATCAGAACTATGACTTTAATTATTCAAAACAAAAAAAATCCAGCCAAGCACAAGTTGCATTCGTGCACTAAGGGCCACCCCCCTTTTAAACATATTTTCATTCTGTTTTTAGTATTTTTTGTTATAGCGGCAACAGAATTACATAATCTGTGAAAATTTCAACGATCTAGCTATCACGGTTCATGATATACAAAACAAGATAGACAGACAGACAGACAGACAGCGGCATCTCCGTAATAGGGTTCAGTTTTTACCCCTCGGTTATGAAACCCAAAGAACTTAAGTTTTAGTGCTAAAAAAAATAAAACTGGTCGGTAATAGGAATGTAATAAATAAAAAGCAAGAGAAGCTTTTTAGAAAAAGCTTTTATTATTTTTCGAATAGCTCTCAATGAGCCCTCTCATTTGATACCCATATTGTAGAAGTGCTTTAAAAACAACTATTCCGCCATTTTGGTGGGTCCGCCATATTGGATTCAGAATGATGCCATGTACCTTATCGTGCATTGTCATCCAGACTAAACGTGTATACAAAATTTCAGCTCAATTTTGAATTCTAAGGTTCCACCCAAACATACATACTTATATACATACAGTGCAAGTTAAATAAAAGCATTTAAAAAGAACATGTGTTTTCCATTTAAAATATGAACTGAATATTAACTAGTGCGTAGATTATTGTTCTATGTTCTAGGAAAGTAATACTGTATACCCGTAAAACTTAGTGCCATAGAATGTCGGGGCAAACGCGGAGCTGACGAAGTCTCGCATCAAAGACAGACGGAGTAACGAACAAAAACAAGTGTTGCCAGCAATTAAGTCACTCTTATTTACCCCCCGACAAAAACATTTACGGAACCGACATTTCGTCGCCATTTATATTTAATAACAACCCCACAACTAGAGGGTGATACAAAAATCAATACACTCGTCTGGGAGGGTGCTCCGAAATCCCTCTGTGCATCCGCGCCGGAATATCCGCATTTGAATGGGGTTGCACATAGCGGACACCTACAATGGCATTGAATGATCGGAAAGGACAGCATGTATAAGGTATATACAGGGTGTAGGTCTATGGTACATACATGATGTAGGTCTTTATATGGTATATATGAGGCTTGGACGTCTGGGTGGTAAACACCTGATATAGGCCTTTCTATACCAATCTGTGCTAGGTTAGGTATGATAAGTCAATATAATTTCATTTTAAGAATATTCCAATGATGGATTTAAACCCTGTACAGGATTTGAACCCCTTATTGCGTATAGAGTCAATGAGTATTGACCTTTTTCAATAACCTAGCTACAGTTAGAGATAGGCTTACTATAATTTTGTTGCTAAAATATTTTTAATTATTGAAAAATAACTGTGTGGTTAAAAGTGATTATTTGGCGTTTGAATGAGGATCATCATCCTAGTACATTAGCTACTCTTCAGTACGGAACCATATAATGACGAGCACTAATTACATAGCAGCAGTAGGTCATACCTACCGCTGCTGTACCAAATGTTTTTTTACCCGTTGGGTACACGAAAACCTGACCTTTCGGCGAATTCAAAACCTTTACCTTTTTCACCACCGTTCCAGGTGAACCTATTTCTATAACGTTTTGTGTTTTTGGATTTTATTCGGAATAGGATAGTAACTGAATAAACATTTGAAAAATTAAGAAATATATACTACCATTCCGGGTGGTATGAAGTTCGCCGGAATCTAGTTACTCCGAATGAACATAAAAAATTTAATATTCTTAAAGATTATATTTCCTAATCTATACTAATATTATAAAGTGGAAACCTTTGTATTTTTGTATTGAATAGGCTTAAAAACTACTGGGCTGATTTCAAAATTTCTTTTACCATTACTTAAAGGGATTCTTCCGAATCCCTATAGACTTTATTTTATCCCGGAAAATAAATAGGATTTTTCGTGGTAGTGAAAACTGTGGGGTAAGTCGAAGAAAAAACTGCCGTACGTTAACGATTCTCGAGAACGCTACCTAAACGGTGAGAGATGTATGGTTGACTTCTATAGAAAAGTTGTAGAACTCAATAATGCGCCAAAAAAGTCCGCGACAGTATAAACCAAACATTTATATTGGCTAAAATATAACCACTTTTCCATAAAATAAAAGTAATTAAAATTATTAGTCTATGTTATCGTCAAATACTAATCCTCATCCAAATAAACTATTTATTGAGCAAGATTGTTTCAATAGCTATAAATTACTTTTTATTTTATTGCAATCGGACAATCCATTCAAAAGATATTACGAATTTAAAATTGTAATTGGTATTAAAATGAATGATGGCCGCCGGCCGATATGTGTCGCACGACTCGCACGGCGAAACCGCAGGGGAGGGGGGTGCACATCTGTGAAGCAGGTTGCCGCCATGTGGTTAAAAAAACATTTTAGCGAACAAGCACACGGGTTTTCTAATAGAAAGAGACAAGTGACCTATAGACACCATAGATGTAGGAGCATCACCGCCATGTGGTCGAGATGTTAGACCTTATGTGTAAGTCTACCGGCTTCCTTATCCTCTGAATCGGAACACGACAATGTTATTATGGTGCAGGAATAGGTAAGGCGGTGGATTTCCACCAGGTCGAGTTGCTACACAACCAGTGGTCATGTTCAAAGTGACCCGGTTAACCTATGCTCGCCTCTTACGAGCTGCCAGGCAGGTATTAGCTTAGTAATTAATCCCATTAATCTCCGTAAATCAACCATATTGTCAGGAAACATAAACGTATTTTTAAAATATGGAATAAAACCATTAGTGTGAGCACATTACAAAGTGAATTGGACAAACAGACTCTGCGGGAGATGGTATTTTGTAAGTATAATGTGTTAATTATACCGAGTCTGCGTTAATGTATGTCAGTATAAGACATTTAAAACACCAGTAGTTCATTGTAATGTTCATTAAATTTATCTTTAATAAGTTTTTTTCAGTAAAAAGACAAACACAGTTAGCTTGGTTACGTTAAGAAAATAGCGACGCCAATTAATCCATTAATATACTTCATCACCTCTGTTGTGTAACGGTACGGCTGTCGCCTGTTAAGACCGTTAGCCGCGTAAGGTCCGGGTTCAATTCCTAGGTGAGGCAACTTTTCTTAAATGTTTTTCAGATTATTCTGAGTAAACATTACATTGCCCGGGATTTAGCCCTAGCACTTTGGCTAATCATGGGTGTTCTAGTATATCTACTGGACTTACGAGTAATGGATATACTAGCACATCTCTGCCTACCGCTTCGAGGATAATAGACGTAATTATTCTCGACCAATGGAATATATAGTAGGTAATGTTTTGTAAGTAAAGATAAAACAAAAACAAATAAATATCAATACACCACCATCTCGGACAGGGTAGGCAGGGGTACTTATCGCACCCTCAGTAATGTAAGGGATCAAGTCAAAATTTTTGTAAGCTGTGATTTTAAATGCTAAGGGCACAAAATGACATTCTGTACCGGTTTGTGCCCACGGCAAGAGAAACTTCCAAATGTTCACAATCATAACTTAATAAGTTTGTTATTTGAATTTGTTTTAGGAATCTAGAATCTTTTCATCTATGGGATAAGACAGCAAACAGGCACACGGGTCTTCTGATGGTAAGAGACAACCGTGGCCTATAGACACCATAGATGTTGTAGGTGCGCTGATGCCTGTGGTCGGGCTGTAAGACCTTATGTGCAAGTCCACCGGCTACCCTACCTTCTGGACCGGAACACGACAATGTCATTATGGTGGCAAAAAAGTGTTTTTTTCTACCCTTCTTATTAAAGGTGCGATATGCACACGCCCCTGAAGAGGAGTGATAGGCAGAGATAGATACTATTAAGCATCCACGTTAAGCAGACGTTGTTAGGTCCCATGATGTGACAGGTGAGTTGACTTAACCAAGAGTCGAACCCAGCACCTTATATACAGATGCAAAAGATCATCCATTTATAAATAATAATTATTATCATTTATTGGTAAGGAATTGTTAATAATTAAGTCTTGTATAGCTTTGTTTATTAGATTATTACTTTTCAAATGTCAATTGACAGATGCATTTTTATGTGTAATTGGATAGTCAGGTAGAAAAGCGCTTTGAAGAGTTGATTTTTTTTAATGCGTAAAGGAAATCGTTTCTATAGTCGAGTTGAAACGGCGTTCGACTTTAACGTACGAGGTCCTAAGTTCGATTCCTTTCGTATGAAAAACTTAACGTTGTTGTTGATTTATACTCGATATGGCATCGGAATTGCCACCTGTCAGATCATAGGACCTAATATCACCGGCTAATCATGGATGAATATGTATTTCTGCCACTTCTGGGATATAGGTGTGACAATGCTGATAATTCTGTTGCCGCCAACTAAAAGTATTTTAAGTTATCACTATCTTCTTTTAAAGTAAGTAAAAGAAACAGACAAAATAGTTTTAGTCCTATCAGATAAGTTTGTAGGTGACATTTCTACGGACATTTAGTCTATGCCTCGGAAAACGCCATTTAAAACACTATAATTATTTATTGAATTCTGTCTAAATTCCCACGACTAAAACCTTCTATCTTTTTCGTTTTTTATATTACTGAAAAAAGATAGCATGTATCTTAAACAAGTTTAGTAAGCGTACAGAGGAATTACCAACAATATCTATATATTTTTTTATGAAAGGAACAGAAATTTATCAAAATGTAATGTTAAATCTAATAAAAAATTATCCGGGGTGTGTTTCTTGTTTTTGGTATTGTTTGTGGATTTGTTGTGTTTCGGTCCGGAGTCTAGGGTAGATGGCAGACTTGCACAACAACCGACCACAGAAAGTGATTTACTTACAACATCTATGGTGTCTGTCTGCCCACTGTTGTCTCTTACCATCAACATCTTACATTCTCTTATCATCATGATAGAGACTTGTGTGCTTATTCGTTGTCGTATATTATAAAAAACGATTTGAAGCTGTGCCTCCGCCCTTGAAAAACATACACAAATAACATATCAAAAGTACTGGAGAGTTTTTTCTCTAAAGGTTTATCTCAGTGAGAATTTAGATCTGATGGCAGTCTATATAAACTGTTTACTAATTTAATAAACAATGTTTAACTTGATAGTTTCAAAGACCTTACTGATCTTGTGAAATAAGTAAATAAATAAACAGAATTTATGAACGACTTGAAGTTATTTAGTATTAATAAATAAATATTAAGATTACGGATTACCCACGCGCGACTTTACGTTGCTCTTATTTTTTTTATATATAAAAAATGATTGTAGCAAATTATTTTTGATTTATTTATTCATTCATTTATGAAAACAACATTAGTGGAGGTCTTAAAACCCTATATAGTGATGATCGCCAGGAAAACAACGTGGCTTTCATTATTCTAAACGCACTTTAGCTTGTGACAGTACAACATGCTATTGGTTGTATAAGTATTTATTTAAAATTTAAAATTTTAACTAAATTTTTCATTAAATTTTACGATACAAACATGTTGTTTGAAATTAAACATTGTGGTTAACGTGCTAATAAAATATTTTATGGTTAAATATTTTGCATACGAATTGAGTTTTGTACTAGAAATAGTTACTACTTTTATCGTGTACCTAGTCGGTACAAACAAAACACTCGTAATTATAGTCATCATATAATAATTTATTAACAATTACACACTTTAGTACGCAACAGTACTACACACAGGACATGGTTGAATTTTCTTCCTATGCCTTATTCCGGTTTCAGCCCGCTTTAACGTATTGCTTTTAAGTAACCATTGTTTTTACTTGCTAATAAGATATAATAATACACAAATATTTCCTTGCATTTTGTTAATTTTTCACAACTGGGAGAATCCTTTATATACAGACAGACAGACGGACAGACAGACAGACGGACAGACAGGCAGACGGATAGACAGACAGACGGACAGACAGACGGACGGACGGACGTTCTTCTGTCTGCTGTTTTCTGTCTGTCTCGTGTTGGTCCGGGTTCCGTTGTAGAATAGGCCAACTGCTTTCCACCCACGCAGCTCGCAAGAGGCTAGCACAGGGTCTATTTTCACCAACACCGTGACATTGACTAGGTGGTAGAGTCTTGTAACGACTCGCCCAGATCGGTACCACCGCCTTACCTATTTCTGCCACAATATCGTCAGTGCTCGCCATTGTCGTGTTCTAGTGTGGAGGGTAGGGTAGTCGGTAAACTTACTCAGGCAAGAGATTTACCATCCCTGCCTCAGGTTCGCATCATTTCCACCGAAGGGTGTCTATAGGCGACGTGTAATTCTTACCATCAAGAAATCCGTTTGCTTGTTTGCCTTCCAATATTATAATATAATTTATATATATATATATAAATTATATTATAATATTCTGAGTGCCCTTACATTGAAAAAAAAATATTGCAAGGGAATCGAATAATTGAGTCGAATTCGAATACCACCACTAGACGAATACCAATACTAGATTTAGGACTGGAACTAGATTCCCTTCTGGGTTGCAGAGGTCAAATGGTAGTCGCTCTATTTAAAAACTGGCGCCCTTGTCAAATCCGATCCCCTGAATATCATTTGTTATAGAAACTAAATATAGAAACTAAAATTTGTTATAGAAAATTTTGAAAAATATTAAGCACTTACACTTTAGTATGTGACTGTACAAAACGCAGGAGGTGATAAAATATCTTTTGCCTATTAGTAGTAATGTTTATTCCGGTTACAGAGCGCTCCGACTTATTATTTTAAAGTCACCATTATGTTAATCAACTAATAAGAGATATAATAAACAGATATTATCTTGTAAATTTGATACGCACTCGTTAATTTTTAGTCATAAACCGACATTGTTGGATAGTATTATTAAAAACAGTATTTTTACTCTGTGGATAAAGTAAAATATAATGAAATGAAATAAAAATATTTGTTTGCCAAATATGTGTGTTAAACAACAACAAAAAACCCCGGCTACAAACTTAATGTGATCAAATTTATTGACGATGTAAACATAATAATTTTGCTTATTTTAAATATGTGCTATCTTTTTCGAATGCTATAAAAAACGAAAGAGATAAAACATTTTAGTCATGTCAAATTTGTCAGAACACAATAACTTGTACGGTTTTTAATATAAATATTCCGCGGTATAGACTGTTAAAAAACTAAAAGTGTTTTGTCCCTTTCTTTAACTTACGTCAAAAGAAGATAAAATAAGTTTAAATAGTGGTAGTAGAATTACCAGTAGGTACTATTTATCCCTACTAATATTATAAATGGGAAAGTAATTATGTCTGTATGTCTATCTGTTACGCTTTCAAGCCTAATCCACTGAACCGATTAGGATGGAATTTGGAATAGAAATAGAGTTGACGTTGAACATAGGCTTTTAATCAACTACAAAGAAAGAGGGTATTTAAAAAAAATGTCTGCCCTTTGTTAGTTACCTGTCACTAAAATAATAACTCACGCGAGTGAAGCTGCGGGTGGAGAGCTAGTATTCATATAATTTATTGAATAATTACACACACTTTAGTGTATGACAGTACAATACGCAGGAATGGTAGAATACTTTTTTGCTTATTAATAGGAAAACCTTATTCCGGTTCCAGACCGCTTCGACTAATTATTTAAAATCACCATAGTATTTATCGTCTAACAAGAGGAAATGAACTAATTTCAACGTAATTTAATATGCAGCTGTCATTTTTTTAGTCTTGAGCTGGTTTTCATGTATGTATTATTTATGGGATAATACAGCGAATAGGCACACGAGTCCCCTGATGGTAAGAGACAACCGTGGCCTATAGACACCATAGATGTAGGTGTGTCGCTGTCCTGTGGCCTCGTGTGCAAGTCTGCTGGGTACCCTGTCTTCCTGACCGGCACAATGTCATTATGGTAGTAGGAATAGGTAAGGCATTGGATCCCTACCCGGTCGTGTTGCTGCACAGCACTCTACCACCAGTGGTCATATTGGTAGTGACCCAGTTAACCTATGCTCGCCTCTTGCGAACTGCGTGGTAAGATGGTCTATTCTACACAGAGGACACGGACCAACATGGGGAAAGTATTAGGAGTATGTACCTTAAAATAAATATAAAAATGTATTAAATCTAAATTATATAATAAAGGTTATTATAATATTGCAGAATATTAAGATGAACAAATTAATTGCTAAATTTTATTATTGTACTAGTTGTGCCCGCGGCTTGCTTCGCGATTGAATTTAAGCTATTCTCTGTTGGTTTACGTGTCTGCCAGTCTCATCAAAGTCGTTTCAGAGATTAGCGGGTACAAACAGACAGACTGACAGACAAAAATTTTAAAAATATATAAATGTATCTTGTCTGTAAACACACATATCAATTTAAATATTATATACAGACACTCAAATTTTATTTATTTTTATACACCAAAATGTAGTACCAAATCTCAAAATAGATGGCTCTGTGCATTTTTACATTGCATCTCAATTGACTCGGCCTCAATATATATGTCACCATTGAGATTATTATTATTTATATATCAAATACTTTCAAATAAACACTTATTGCACATTTATTTATATAAACCGGCGATGTCGGAACAATTTTACGGTTCTAACATTTTATCGCTGAAAAGTGAAATTTGGTGCCTGAATGGGTTTTAGCCTTTATAGTATTAGGTATCGTTGACTTACAGCCTACTTTTTCAAGTAGGTGAAAGCTTATTACACTGGCAAAAAGAACTACCGAGAAAAACTCGGTCGCCCAGGTACTTTTTCATTTTTTTGAGCTTAATGTGATTAATTGTTAACACATGTGTAAATAATTAATCAGTTATTATAAGCAATAATCGAACATGATTTTTCATGTGCAAAAACAGCAACCAGTTGAGCAGCAAAAGTTGAGAGTTCTCCTGATAGTAAGAGTTACTTGTCTGTCGAGACCATAGATTAGGGGCCACCAATTACTTTTTAATTATAGGTCCAAAGGGTGAAAACGGAACTCTATTACTAAGACTCCGCTGTCTGTCTGTCTGTTCGTCTATCACCAGGCTATATCTCGTGAACCATGATAGCTATATAGTTGAAATTTTCTCAGATGATGTATTTCTCTAACCAAAAATACTCTCATACAGCTAACGTGTTTTTTTGGCGTTATTATAGAAAATGGTACGAAACGCGTGTGCGTAAGTCCAATTCGCACTTGGTTGGTTTTTAATTAATTCAATAAATAAAGTATTAAAAGCTGGCGCAGTCATAACTAATACGCCACAAAACCATGTTGCCGTGTGTTTGTAATGTGCATTTTTGCAGCTGGAGTTGTGAAGTTCAATTACTAAGCGGTAAAGTCAAAGGAAGTGACTACAATATGAATGGGGATAGACAGTGGATCAAATATTTGTTGTTTTTAAAATGAATATCATCACGCCCATAACCCAGAAAGGGTTGGCAGGGGTACATATGCATCCACGATTAGTTGACTATATTAGATTCAAACAGCATTATGTATTTTAGATAAACTGTAAAAATTTTCACATATAAGTTTCTAGTTTTCAGCCCGCGTGGATTATTTTTATAACACGGACAACTTTCAAAGGGCAGACATTTCTCCGACTTATATTTATTGCGTATAAACATATCCTATATTTAATGTAATCGGTTAAAGAGTAGCCTAAGTCCTTCCTCAAGGTCAGATCTATCTCTATACTAAATTTCATCAACATCAGTTCAGTGGTTTAGGCGTAAAAGTGTAACAGACAGGCAGATAGAGTTACTTTCGCATTTATAATATTAGTACGGATTAGTAGGCATCATTGAAAATGATATTTTTAATAGCCGACCGGTTCCGCGTTTTTTCAGCATCATCAGGGCTAAAACTTAAGTTATTATCAAGTTATATGTGAATGATTACATGTGTTTCTTATTTAAAATATGAATATGTGGAAGCTTCATTGAGCGCCAACGATGAATAATATAGAATAAAATACTGTAAAAGCTTATAAGACAAGTGGCTCTAACCGGAAACTGAATCCGGGACCTCGTGAGTTAGTCATTGTATTGATATCTTGTTAGCAGGTGATCAGGACAAAAACATTCCGGTATATAAATTAAAAATGGAGGAAGCAATAAAATGTAGAGTGAAAGAAGTGCAGTCCCTGACATTGTATCAGTTCTAATAACTAATGCATTAAAATGTATGACGCCGCCGTGGACGCGTTCTCGTGCATTACCTCCATTTTTCTCTGGAGCACATATTTGCGATTTCTCATGATACACAGACACATGTTTTACACGGAATTTTTATGGGATAACACATATTATATATTATAATCTATTAACCTTTTAGATATTGTAATTATAAAAGTATTTCTAAAATAAAATTAACCTAAGTCATTCCTTATTAAATTAGCTGTCTGCCAGTAAAAGTCCCTTCAAAATTGGTCCAGTCGTTTCAGAGATTTACTATAGCTAAAAGATTGATACACAAAAATAAAAAAAAAATAATGTTTTGATTCATGTACCTTGTAAACATACATATACATTAATTGGCAAAGAAATGTAATAAAAAATAAGAACCAATCTGTAAATCTTATAGTTTTCTAATATATCGCACGCTTAGAATTAAAGTGATTTAACTTAACGTTTATGTTATACTCGATTTTACCATTTCACTATAAAATATAAACACATTGTAATTGTGTACTCAAAAGGCTAATCCACAAAATTTGGTTAAAATCAATCGTTTGCGTAACACGAAAGAGATATATTAAGATGTATTTAATATCGTAATTTTAAAAGCTTTCATGCATATTTATCATAAATTGCATTTTTGAGTTAGCTCACTTTAATTTTAAACGTGTGATATACAGATTTTTATTAATGGGACAGACAGCGAACCACCGTGGTCTATAAACATTATAGATATTGTAGGTGCGTTAATGTCTGTAGTTAGGATTTTAGACAAAGTAGTTTGTTTGCAAGTCTAAATACATAGTTTAACTCAAATTTACTCATTTAGTGTTGCCGCTATAATAACAAATACTATAATCTGTATAAAACAAATATATTTTTGATGCTGTTTTCATATTTTTTTTTATTTGTACCTATCACTTGTGATAAAAATATGGATCTACATTTTAATTTCTTTAAATATTACAATGAATGAAAAAGGTTGTGTTCAAATTCAATTATAGTTAAGAGATATCAATAAAGAGATCCTTTACGCATTTCACCCTACATTTTGTTCATAATTGTTAACAGCCGTGTGTCTCAATAACGGTCAGGCGACAGGTCTCTAAATGTCTAAGAATCTTGATATAATGTCTACTATGACGTTTTTATCGATATTCGATGAAAAATAAGTCAACTCAACACTCTCAAGCTTTTGAATGGAATCGATGGGAATGTGATAGTATATCTGTGGTTTAATAAATTTATCGATATTCCGCAGATTAAGTTACAACCCTCAACATTTATGAAGGTATTTGCGTCGATATATTATCAAACATGGAATTATATTTTTTATTAAAATAAATTAAAAATTGCTTCGAGATGTTTGTTTCGACGTTTTTTTATATGTTTTCGTATCCAAAGGGTAAAACTTTGACCTTATTACTAAGTCTCGCTGTCCATTTGTGTATCAACGGGCTGTTTCTCTCTAACAATAATAGCTATCAGTAGAGTCAGAGTTCAAAAAATACAAAAAAAAATGAAGTAAATATTTAAGGGGCATCCCAAACCACAAACATGATTTTTGGCCATTTTTATAGATATTATTTTAGAATATTGGTACCAATTGTTAGCGAGTTCGAATTGCATTTGGACATTTTGGCATTATGTCCCCAATAATTAAGCATTGATTACACAGTCCAAACTTCTTAATTTTCAGAAACAGCTCATATCTATGCAACTTATTTGTAATTTTTAAGACAACGCAAATTACATTTCTTGCTTTAAGTATTTTACTTTAATACTATTCAAATCTACTAGAATTATTATTTTATTGTTCAAATTTGAAGATTTTTTAACGGTATTGTAAAACAAATATTACGGTACCGTAAAAAAACAGTTTGTAATTTTTTTAGGATGGTCATAATTAACAAGCAATACATTTATTTTTATTATAATAAAATAAAAATTTATAGCAATAATATTTGAAATAAATTATAATCATGCTTTATGATTTCCTAATTCCATACCAAGAAATTTTAAAGGAATATGGCCTTCAATTTATAGTTTTGAATTAGTTATTTTTTAAATCATATAATTTTAGTTGATATATTATCTAATAAATTGTTAAAATGAATATATTATGTTTTTTATTGTAACATGAAAAGCATCTACTTTTAAACAATACAAAAAAACCGTTTTTACCGAAATTAATTGTTTATTTGTATAAAAATCGACTAATTTCGAATAATTAATTTATTAAATCGATTATTTTCCGTTAAACTCACATCCCTATGTAATTAAATATTTTATCTGTAGCTTGTGAACACGGGACTTAGTGATTCCAGTCCCCACCAATAACTCTTACTGGTTACTAAATAACCATTTAAATACATCACAACGTAAAGCAAAACGATATCCAAGGAATATCGGGGGCAAAGGCATGTAAAAAAGCACAGCGCCATCTAGTTACATATTTGGTACTAAATTTGTACAATACATGTTTTATCCCTGAACAGTCTGTAAGAAATGTACCGATTGTGAACAGTTTAAGTTAGAGCCGTCACCACTAATGAAGGTGTCCGGGCTGATATAGTAAGAAAGGAATTACTCTTGGGCATGTAAACGGTCTAGCAGCACCGGGTTGAGTTATTACTTGTGTTTGTAACAAGGGAACTGATTTATTTTGTTGCATTTATATGTTTTACATAATATTCTTGGGTTATTATATTATACATTTTCTATTTATACATCTTTACAAATAAATAAAATTATTGGTGTATGTAATATTAAAATAACCACTATTTATTAATTGCATCTATATGTTTGTAAGGTAGTACATATACCAAAATAATGTTTTTTAGAATTTTTGCCTGTTTGTCTGTCTCTATGTTTGCTTGTACTAGTTGTTTTTAAAGCACTTTTACAAATTTTTGTTTATCAAATGAAAGGGCTCGTTGAGAGCAACTCGAAAAATAACAAAAGCTTTTTCTAAAGAGTCTTTTTGCTTTTAATTTATTAATGCTATTAATGTGATGTGAATGAAATGGAGTCAATTTTAATGGTAATTTTGGACAATGATAGCCATAATTCATCATGCCGCCATTGCGTAATTCTTCTCGTGAAACCCCTGCCGTTTAGGGGGTTTGCGTACCTTACTTTGAGAAACTCTGTTCAACAGTTGTAACGTTATAACCGATTATGATGACGAATTGGTCATGTTACATTAATATTTACGGATCTATTGATAAAATTTTAGGAAGTTGGGCCGAAAACAATGATGATATGGGTAATTCCCTACTGGAGCACCTGTCGGGAAGAGGGAATAAATAAAAGTTCAAAAATAGAGTTATTTGTATATAAAATAACAAAGTATTAAATTATAAACTATAGCTATAAATAAAGAAAAGGTAACTTATAATAAACTTATAATTAATGGAGGAATCACCATGTAGTGAGCGTGGGAATTTTATTAGAGTAAAATTGGGACCCTATTACTAAAGATTCCGCTGATCGTCTTAAAACCAAAGGCTCTCATGAACCGCCATAGATAATTGTCTTAAAGTCGTGTATATTTCATCAGGAAATCCGTCTGCTCGTTGCCTTCCATTTCCACATAAAATCCTGACAATCCAACGTTCATCAATCATTTTACGAACAAAAAGATTAATTCTCCTTTTATTTGAGCATTTTAGTGAAATGGTTATTGCGTTTCAATTTAAAATCAATGAAAATAAAACCACTGTACACTTGCGGCACATAAAATGGTATCCAGTCGTTAGGGTCTACGTTAAACGTACTACGTTAGGCCGTAAAACTGACTGAGCACCTATAAACTCCTTAAGGTATTTTACAGTGCATACCAAAAAAACAGACAGATTGCTGGATGAATTAATAAAAACCGTCACGCCCATACCGCTGAAGAGGTAGACAGAGCCCACGATTAGCCAACGATAGGTTCAAGTGACAAGTGGTGAATTCATCGCTATATGAGGCAGTAATCCAAACTGAAAGAAACTAATACTAGTTACTTAGACTCGGGAATCAAAGCCAGGACCTCGTGCGTCAAAAATGCTCGACCATAGAAGCGATAATATTTAAAAATACACAAAGAAGATAATTGTAATTGTAGTTCTGAACCTGTCCTAATGAAATGGGCAGTTGACCCTAGCGTGTCCATATGAGCTCTATACCAATACTAGTTGTTGGCCGCGACCCCTCGTGGAACTATCAATTAAAATATCTGAAATTTTGTAAAGTATTCGAGGGTAGTGTCAAGAGTCTCTTAAACCTACGTGTTTAGAGTTATCAATCTAGGCTAGTACTGCCTGCCACACAAAGGATTTGGCGTGAAGATGTGTATGTCTGTAGAAAGTATTAAAATATATTGATATTATCGGAAAAGTCATTCTCAAATTATGGCAACATCATGGGAGATAAGGATTTATTATTTTATGTATGCCAACCCCAAAATTATTGCTCGGTATAAGCATTCAGTGTGAGGTTCCTGACGCGGAAAGTTTTTTATATGATAACTTGCCCCGTTTTGCCCCGTGTTGGTCCGGGTCTTCTGTGTAGAATAGACCAACTGCCTTCCTACGAGGCAGCTCGTAAGAGGCGAGCATTGGATAACTCGGTTACTACCAACAACACCACTGGTGGTAGAGTGCTGTGCAGCAACTCGCCCGGGTAGGGATCCACCGCCTTACCTATTCCTGCCGCCATAAT
>DVZL01002079.1:0-16070 GCA_018236625.1 Lasaia peninsularis
AAAAAGTAGCCTATGTCCTTCCTCAAGGTCTACTCTATCTCTGTACAAATTTCATCAAAATCGGTTCAGTGGTTTAGGCGTGAAAGCGTAACAGACAGACAGACAGGGTTACTTTCGCATTTATAATATTAGTACGGATACAGCAGAATAATACATAGTGTACTTTTCAACCGTCTATAATTTTAACGAACGAAGCCATGGGCGGAAAGCTAGTAATTTTATAAATAAATGAAATTAATATTTTATTAAGATAATCTTTAAAACATTTTAAGATTTTAACCTTAACACAAACAAACAAATTAACCTTAGTCTATACAAATAAAAAAAATTGGAGTGACTGTATGTAATATTAAAATAACCGCTTTTTATTAAGTTCATATATATATTTACAGGATACATATACCAAAACAACATTTTCTTAGAATTTTTGTCCGTCTGTCAGTCTATCTGTCGGTCTGTC
Organism: Lasaia peninsularis; assembly: GCA_018236625.1. Classification (NCBI taxonomy): domain Eukaryota; kingdom Metazoa; phylum Arthropoda; class Insecta; order Lepidoptera; family Riodinidae; genus Lasaia; species Lasaia peninsularis. The sequence continues at coordinate 461 of DVZL01002079.1, forward strand.
TGTTTATACCCGCTAATCTCTGAAACGGCTGGACCTATTATTATGAGACTTGTACTGGCAGACTGTTGATATAGTAAGGAACGGCTGTGGCTACTTTTATTTCAGAATTATATTTTAGAAATGTACAAAATAAATAAATAAAAAAAACGCGGACAAAGTCGCGGGCACAGCTAGTAATTTCATAAATATGAGATAAATAAATATCGTCATGTATCCCCGTAGGGGTAAGCAGAGGTGCATATGCATCCATTATGAGCCGATGACATTAGTTGATGTGACAGATTGCAAATCCAGGGATTCCTCACGATAGTTTCCTCCGCCATAAGAGCACTCAGAAAACATACAAATACATACAACTATTGCAAATATCTACTCAAATGAAGCAGTCATTTATATGACTTAGTGCTTGAACCCTGCGTACAAAATATAACCACAAAAGCATTTACTGACGGAAGTGTATCCCGAGTAATTAAAATAATGCAATGTATCCATGGCCTTTGGTGCGGATACATTGTTTTATTCTTTTGTCTCGTTATTCCGGAGTATCCTCGCCGCGTTCATTTGTAAATTGATATTTTTTATTGCGTGTACACTCAACCTTATAACGGTTTTAGATTTCAAACAGAAATTAAATTCGATTCAGGCTTTTGTAAACATTTTCAGATGCGATATATCAGATATAGGCGGGGTGATATTTATATACCACTAGTCCGCGACTTCGTCTGCATTTTTATTTTATTATTTTATTATATACATTTCTAAAATAAAATTCTAAAAAATAGCCTAAGCCGCTCCTCCTATTACATCAGCTGTCTACCAGTGAAAGCCCCGTCAAAATCGGTCCAGTCGTTTTGGAGATTTTCGGGTACAAACAGACAGCGAGTCAAACAGAAATTCTAAGAAAAACGCTCTTGGTATATATGTACACTTGTAAACATACATATGCATTTGGTAAAAAGCTGTTATATTAATATTACATAGAGACACTCCAATTTTATTTATTTGTATAGATTTTATATTAATTATTTATCTAACCCAAGATCATCGGCTATTCATGGGTGCATACATTTCTCTCTCTTTACCTTCAGCTATATGATTATGACGATATTTATAAATATCAATATTGATATATATATAAAAGTAAAATACATACAGAAAGAGAATAAAAATTTTAAAAAAAATAGAAAAATAATTTTTCGTCAACCTAAATAATAAATATTGATAAATGTTTTTAGAAATAGAAACTTTAATTTACACGAAATAAATTTCTGAACACACGCTTAAACGTTAAACATTTGTCATTATATCTGTACGGACGCATAAATATTTGAGGAGTATATCTATCTACTATGTATCTGCTTAATGTATTATTCAACCTTTTTAATTGATTTAAAAAAATACAGGCAATGCATAAATGTTAATTATTACTTACACTATTTGACAGGATGGACAACATATTATGATTGACATGTACTAATCATTTATTGAAAATAATTAATTTTTCGTAATTATTTATTCATCTAGTTTTCATTGTTTTTAAGATCTATTCTACTATTTGGGGTGGAGACAAATCCAACGAAACAAAAACCATGAAAATTAGTCCAGCAAATCTCGAGTTATAAGTGTTGTAACAAACCCGACTTTCTTTTGTATAAATATTTATTAGCGGCCCGCCCCGCTTCGCTCGAGTAGAAATATAGCCTATATCATTCAGTGACAATTCCCTGCATTTTAAATCTGTAATATCTTCGAATATATTCACTCAAATCTCATGCTGTAAAGGGCCATATTAATCTACATTAAATGTACAATGTGCTTAAGATACCTAATTAGATAAGATAATGCTGTATTGCTTAAAATCACTTTTTAAATAATCCATTATTTCCAGTAAAAACTGAAGGAGAAAAAGTTGTTATTGTGGGTTATCCCTAACAACTAGACATATGTCGTCGTAGACTTTTTTGTAGACATTTTTAAGACGTATAATACTAGACTACATTAGTTTTACTTATCTCGTAGCGTTTAGCCAGCGTTTGCAAATCATCACGTTAGAAATCTCAAAAATTATCATTGATTCTCTACTATATTATGAATTTGTTATGCATAAAAACCTTCCTCTTGAATAACTCTATCTATTAAAAGAAATTGCATCGAAATTTGTCGAGTAGTTTTGAAGATTTAAGCAAACATAGAGACAGACGGAGAGGCGGAAGCAACTTTGTTTTATAATATGTAGTGATATGTCTTGAAAGAAAATAAAAAGTGAAACACAGAAACAAAGTGCAAATGACGAAACCATTTTCTAACATTTAAATCGATCTACCAGGAGACCTTTCAATTAATTAAATGTATCGTTACGAGAACTGGATCACTGAGAAGATAAGTAATTCTAAGCTTATTCGATATTTATTGGGAGAACTAAAAGGATTAAAATACGATAAGGCTTGTGTTACTTTGGATAATGTGCTTTTTAATCAAGTATTTTTTTAATCAAGCTTTTTTTTAATCAAGTATTTTTTAATCAAGTTTTTTTTCTAGTACACAAGTGGGTTTTGTCTCAAGTTCACGAAACGGGTGTTTCCAAAGATGATGAAGCGAGTAATGAATGTGAAGGGAGCTGCTATCTGTCAGCCCTACAGTGAACTTGGTGTGAAGATATTTATGGATGTATTTTATACAAGTCTCCAACTTCATCGGTTAAGGGCCTAACAATATATTATATTATTTTACTAGCAGTGCCTGCGACTTTGTTTTTATTTAATATGTTTTTATACATTTCTAAAATAAAATTCTAAAGTAAAAGTAGCCCAAGCCGTTCCTTATTAAATCAGCTGTGTATCAGTGAAAGTCCCGTCAAAATTGGTTCATCCGTTTCAGAGATTAGCGAGTACAAACAGACAGATAGACAGACAAAAATTCTTAAAAATACTGTTTTGGAATATGTGCTTTGCAAACATGCATATGCATTTAGTAAAAAGCGGTTATATTAATATTACATAGAGACATTCTAATTTTATTTATTCGTATAGATGTATAGAAATACAAATCAATATACAGGTCATTATTTTATACCTAAAAATGTATGTCTTTGCTTATTTAGAGGAGTATGTCGGACTCGTGACACTTTAAAAATATTTGTGTTTCTTTATAAGACGGTGAACAAGCAGATCGCTCTCCTGATAGGCAAATATCGCCTATAAACAAACATTACCAATGCGTTGCTAGCTACGTTTCCAAGTTTGCACGGAAAACGACATTGACAAGCACTGACTCTATGGTGGCAGGAATAGATAAAGAGGTGACCCTGAGTGACTCTGCTTCACAGCAATCCACCAGGAGAAACTTTCGTGACTAATCATCATTTTAATTAATAATCCCTGGATGACCGAGTTTTGCTCGGTGTTTGGTTAGTACTCCACATTTTTTTGAAATTATTTTGACATAATTTACTTTGTTTTTCTTGTTTCTGTATTACCTCCAGGAACAGTTTTCTCACAAAAAGAAGGAACTCAAAAAAAGAAAAAAAAAGAATCGACCGGACTGGGTTTTGAACCCGGAATTCTGCGTATTAAGGCGCCCGATTTCCCAACTGAGTTTTTATTCCATGAAAACACTTTTAATAAAAGAAACCTGAATATAAAACCTAGTTAGATCGATTTATCGCCCCCCAAACCCCCTACATACAAAACTTCAAGAAAATCGTTCGACCAGTTTTAGAAATCGCTGATATATACAAGGAATTGCTCGTTTAAAGGTAAAATGATAAGATAATGATAATGGTAGATTACATAAAAAATGTATTTAATAATAATATAAAACGAAGATTATTATAATTTATATTGTAGAATATATAGATGTTAAAAATGCTTGGGATTGATTGATACTATTTCAATCTCTTATTGTTGTAGAATGTAAAATGTTTGTATTTAGAAAATAAAAAAACGACTAGTCCGTTGAGTTTCTCAGTGAAAGGCTGCGTCGATCCGGTGATAAATTTTAGAATTATATAGACGCGTCACAAGAACCGTTTGCAAGGTCTATGTGAATAAAATATTTTCTATTCTATTTCATATATTCAGAAAATCCGTCCATCTTTTGTTATAATATAAAACGTAACCTGCAACAAATTTATTTTATCCAGCTTTATCAAGCCCCTCCATAATCTGCGGTTTATTCCCTCCATGGAGAGCTTGACGAACATTTTCATAAAATCCAGCGCAAACAAAAATTAATTTTGCAACCTCCAAAGGTACATTCGGTTTCATAGCTTTTTTATGTTAGAAGTAATATTGTGAGAGAAAACATGATTGTAACAATATTGTAATATACTTCTATCTATTTACACGACCCTCGCCCATCTACGCCAAAATTTTAATAAAAGTCTTGATTTTTTTTACAATTACATAATAAAATAAAATAAATATCCCTGAACAAATTACACAAATTGATCTAACCCCAAATTAAGCAAATTATATGCTTCTGTTATGGGTGTTAGACAACGATACTAATACATATAAATGCTTTAATAGACACCAGAAGTAATTTAATAAACACCCAGAACCGGTAATACAAACATTTATGTTCATAACACGAAAATATCTGTCTCCGTCGGGAATCGAACCAGAGCCTCGCGGTTAGTCGTTGGGGTTAGGCTTGTACGCTAGCCACTCGACCGAAGAGGTGGTCAAAATAATATAATATGTATATTTGACTAATTTTAATGAGAATCTCCGAAACAGGTGTATTTGTATAAAGAATAATGAATGTGGAGACAGCAGGCTATCCCACAAGGGACCTGACCTAAATTTATGTCCAAATAGCTGTGCCCGCGACTTCGTTCGCGTTTTTTTTAATATTTTTATACGTTTAAAAAAAATAGTAGCCTACCCCGTTCCTCATTAAATTAGCTGCCTGCCAGTGAAAGTCCCGTCAAAATCGTTTAAGCCGTTTCGAAGATTAGCGTGTACAAACAGACAGACAAAAATTCTATCTATCTAGACAAAAATTTCTAAAAAATGTTCTTTTGGTATATGTACCTTTTAAATATACAAATGCATTTACAGACACTTCAATTTTATTTATTTGTATATTATTTAGATTCACGCATAGAGACAGACAAAAATCTAAAAATGAGTTCCACATGTGGGTTAAGACCCTAGCCAAAAGATAGCAACGTACCAAGACCAGTAACGAAAAAATATAATTATCCCCGTGTTAGTCCGGGTCTCCTGTGTAGAATAGACCAACTACCTTCCTACCAGGCAGCTTGTAAAAGACGATCATAGATTAACTGGGTCAGCACCAACATGACCACTGCTGGTAGAGTGCTTGTGCAGCTACTCGCCCGGGTAGAGATTAAGACATTGTCGTATTCCATTCTGAAGGTAAGGGTAGCCAGTAGACTTACACATAAGATCTAACAGCCCGATCGCAGGACAGCAACGCACCAACATCTATGGTGTCTATAGGCCTCGGTTGTCTCTTACCATGCGGAAAGCCGTGTGATTGTTCGTCATCTTATCCCATAAAAAATAAGGATAAACATAAAGTTCTTATATTCTTTTCCCGGATGAAGTAACAAGTCAAGTGGAAGTGTCACCGTGTCCCGGGAGGGCCACGGGTTGAGCCAGATGAGGGTATAATTTACTTGTAGGGTTTATATATTTTTGAATTGGGAAATTGTTTTTATAAAAAAAACTTACCCTATGCATGTTGTTTTGTAAAAAAATTCTTAAATACGTAGCATGAATCAAAATTATAAAAACTATGTTTGTGTAGAGTGTTAGATATACTAGATAAAGTATATAAGTTGCTTACTTTGGAGATGGATTCATTTGGGTGGGGGATCAATTTTGATTTTTTTATCAGTATTTTTATATAATTTGATACACACTTTGAATGAATAAAATTTAATATTGTATTAGCTTAAAATCTCGTATTTCCGTGGGGAAAAAACCAGACGCTGGTCACTCAATTTGTTTTTATTATTTTTGTATTTATGTCTTGTTCGCAATTTTTTGTTAATAACTTAAGTTCTAACCCTGATGGTGCTGTAAAACGCAAATCGGTTGGCTATTTCAAAAATAGTTTTCAAATAAGTTATATGTGAAAAAGTACATGTGTTTCTAATTTAAAATATCAATTTGGGTGGGTTCATAGTATTTATTGGTCTACCGGATGTTGCCCCTGGCTATACTCGCTTATTGAATTTATTTCATCATGATTTTTATGGCATAAGACAGCGAACTGCAAACAGGACCTCCGATGGTAAGAGACAACCGTGGCCTATAGACACCATAGCTGGTGTAGGTGCGCCGCTGCCCTTTTAGACCTTATCTGCATAACACAAGCATATATTTGCTTACTTTGGGGTTAGATCAATTTGTGTAATTTGTCCAGCAATATTTATCTGTCGGTCTGTCTGTCACCAGGCTGTATCACATAAACCATGATAGCTAGACCTGTGAAGTTTTCACAGATGATGTATTTCGGTTTCGGCTATAACAAAAAATACTAAAGACAAAATAAACTAAATATATAAAGGATGTTCCTATACAACAAACGTGATTTTGTCTTGTTTTTAGATAACTAGACGTACCCGCGACTTCGTCCGAGTTTTTATTTAATTATTTTATGTTATACAATTCAGAAATAAAAGTGGGCTAAGCCATCTCTTATTCAATCAGCTGCCAGTAAAAATCCCGTTCTGCCATCATCGGTCCAGCCGTTTCAAAGATTAGCGGGTACAAACAGAGAGATAGACAGACAAAAATTCTAAAAAATACTACTTTGGTATATTTACCTTGTAAATAGAGATATGCATTTAGTAAAAAGCATTTTTGTTTAATATTAAATCGCCTCGTTGGCCGAGTGGCTAACGTACACGCCTAACCGCATCGACTAACCACGAGGCTCGGGTTCAATTACCGATGGGGACAGACATTTGTGTGATGAACATAGACGTTTGTATTTCCGGGTCTGGGTGTTTATTAAATTTATGCTGGTATCTATTTAAGTATTTCTATGTATTAGTATCGTTGTCTAAAACCCATAACACAAGCATATAATTTGCTTACTTTGGGGTTAGATCAATTTGTGTAATTTGCCTAGTAATATTTATTTATTTATTATATTTTTTTATTTTGATAAATTTTAAAAATGTAAAAGGATATAAGGCTTCTAAATTACAGTAATTAAACAATAAAGAAAAGGAATAAACAAATAAGAGATGATTACAATGGTGGTGATTTAAATTTTCGTGGTGTTATAAAGAATATGTATGCGATGAAATACTAGTGGTGGGTATCTTATACAGGATGACTTGTAACTCGACATATTCCTCTTGAGATGTGATAATACAACTCATTTTCAACATAATTAACCATAATATCCCTAATGCCAAGTAGGCTCGTTATCGAGACATTTATCATTTCAACAACAACTCGCAGTGGAATTGGTCCACCGAGCCATGCAGACCATGGAATTGGAGTCCTTGGAAACGAGGAATCTAGACATTGCACGAAGGTTCAAAGTGACCTCCTTATGGTGAATACATGCCCGCACACGCTTCCTTATCTCTGTCACTGGCACTCTTGAAGTGAAAAAGTGTCGTATCTCCTCAACCGCTTCAATTATTTTTGGTACAGACAGAATTGGTATTGCATAAACAAGGGACTTCATGTGCCCCCCACACGTGAAAATCAACCGGCGTCAAGTCAGGACACCGTACAGTGGTTGGATTCCTCGTTCCCAAGGCTTTGGATTGGCAAGGGGGTCCAATTCCATGGCCTGCACGGTTCGGTGGAATTGGACCCCCCCTGCGAGGAATGGACATCCACCGTATTTCACCGTAGGGGAAGTCACTTTGAACAAAATTTGTAAAATATGTCGCAAAATTTATGAATAGAAGATTTTTTTTTATTCCATTTTTTCTTCATACGGAGCCTTTAATCATGTTATTCGATTTGTTTCGAGAATCTTTTCTTTTTCAGTTAATAATTTAATGTTTTTGGGTAGCTAATAAAACCAAAAAGTTTTTCTAGTACTTTGTACGTCTAATGTACTGTCGATTAGGGACATTATGGTTAATTATGTTGGAAATTAGTTGTATTATCACATCTCAAGAGGAATACATCGAATTACAAGTCATCCTGTATATCGATATATCTATACAAATAAATAAAATTGGAGTGTCTGTATGTTTTATTGAAATAACGGCTTTTTACTAAATTGATATGTATGTTTACAAGGTACATTTACCAAAACAATCATTTTTAGAATTTTGGTCTGTCATCTATCCGCTAATCTCTGAAATGGCTGAACCGACTTACCGGGACATTCACTGCCAGATAGCTGATGTAATATGGAACGGCTTAGGCTAAATTTTTTTAAAAATTTTAGAAAAATGTATTAAATAATAAAAAATATAAATAAACTCATTAGGTAAAAAACACGTTCGAAGTCGCAGACACAGCTAGTTTTTGATAAACTTGTATATAAAAAATACATAAAAATAGGAAAATATTAAATTATATCTGGTTTTGTACCTGACATGATAATATAGGTTATAACGTGATAGCGTAGTTGCTACGAGATTAAAGCCCACGCAGACGGAGTCGCGGCTCCCAATTATCATATAATCGGTCTATCACTTATCTGGAGCCAGCATCAGACACCATTTCTATCATATCAATCAACCTCTAACATTATGTATTACTATTGCTAAATACCCCTGTAGTCGTAGTCGGTGTCCAAATTAAACTCACGAGGGGATCTCGTCAGTTTAATTTTTTGCTTTCCGTTTAGGTATACTTTTTCTATGAGGTTTTCAGTATATTTGAAAAACATAACGTTACCTGGGATTACCTTCTTTTTTACCTTCCTTCCTTCTTTCTTCCTTTCGTCAGGACTCACCACCGGTCGCATCGAGGGACCTGATATCGCCGGCTAATATTAGGTGCATAAGTATATACCTTAGCCTAATCCTATATTTATTTTTACGTTTCAAACATTTTAGATAATCACTCGAAATTTTTTATTCATTTAAAAGTGAATGTATGACGAGATATTCTGATAATATATCGAGTGGGGATATTGGTGTGACTAGATATTTTTTAATTGTTTAAAAATAACCTTAAGTGCCTTAATTAAATTAAAATAAAAGATAAGGTTATAAACAACTTCATTAAAGAAGTTACGAATTCTTCTTTAGTATTTCCAAGCACACTTTCCAAGCCTTTTATTTCTTTAAAGACACATGTGTAACGGTTCTGTTATACTTAGCGCAGTAATGTATCATTTACTGCTCGTTTGTTGGGGGTACCGTACATGCCTAACGCCGCTGATTAAGCGCGAGGCTCGGGTTCAATTTCGACGGAATAGGCATTTGTGTGATAAACTTTATATTTCCAGGTCTGGTTGTTCATAAAATTAACTCTAATATCCATTTAAGTATTTCTACGCATTAACATAGATGTCTAAAACCCATAATTTACTTTATTAAAATTTATCAAAATTAAAAATGAATATCTTATTAATTGTGTACAAAATCTAAATCATGCGTTGTTGCACTATAATAAAAACATTAAATGAAAAAAACGATTTAAAGTTTATGACGGACATAAAAAATTTTGAAATAAAATATCCAATTGCATTTGCTTGCTATTTTATAAAGCAAGATATTTTAAAACAAAAATGTTGTGTCAAATATTTGAAATTATGATTTTAATTAATCAATTATCTTGTGAAACATTATTGCGGTCTATTGGTGGAAGACCGGCTACCAGAAACGAATTTCCATTCGTAGTTGAACTGACAATGAATATTGGTGACTTACACAAAAAAGTGTATGACTGGTTTTGTACAGGATCTGCCCTTACTCCAACGTGGACTTTGACAGCAAGTCATTGCGTAGAATTAGTTTATCATGACTGCTGTTACATAAGATACAATAATTATTATCCTTACGATAAAGGAAACCTTAGTAAAATAATTAACGCGTTACTACATCCAGCCTATTATACTAGCAACTATTTAAATAGAAACGACATAGGCTTGATTTTCACAGAACCTATAACAGTGGTTCGGTTTGCAAAATTGAGTGCCAAAGAGTTCACAACATTATATGGACAAGAAGCACTTGCAGTGGGGTACGGAATAACTAATAGCACAGAAAGTCCTGCCCCGTTGCAGGTGGTTCTTGGTATGGTTGGAAAATGTTTACGTCCTGTCATCTTTCCGGGGTTTTGTTTACTGAAGCCATGTGGAATTGAAGTAGGACTTACGGGAGGTGATTCCGGCGGACCTGTGGTTCATACATCAGGAATTATCGGAGTTAATTCAATGTCAAATGCTCGATATGATAAAATCAGACAGAAACTTTTGTTTACTGTTTCGCGTGCTCCTTCCGGTTATATTGCAGCAGTGAGTGCTGATCTGACATGGATTTATAAAACAATAAAAGTTAATTAAAGCTGTTATATAAAAAATGACTACTAGATTTTTCGAGTAGTAAATGAGAGTGTCACTAAATGTGTTATCAACAAGTGAAATTTTATATCTAACATTGTAAATTAGAATATGTTATTTATTAATAATTATAGACTTACATGCATTCTCAAATTACCAGATGTCGTTATATGTGTGTAAATGCATACACACATTTGTGAAGTAGAGTTATTTAGTAAAGCAAGTTGCACAGTTTTTTTATTTTAATCCTTGTGAATAATAAATTAATTAAAACAAAGTGAATTCAAATGAATAAACTTTAAAATTATAAAGAGAAAGATTATAAATCATGATTGAATTTTTAATTGGAAATATTAAAAATATTTTCAATCAAATTTTTTTTTCGTTTCCATGGCTCAGCTTAGTTGGTATTCGAATTTGACGCACAAGGTTAATAAATTTATCTTAAAGAGCAATTCAAAATATGACAACGTAGTTGCTACGGGACTATAGCCCACGTAAGGTGTCGCTGGCGACAGCTAGTATGTATTTTAATAAACTTACATAATATAATAGATTCATAAGAAACAGGAAAAACATATTATTATATTCTACCTCTAAAAATCTTTGAGTCATTTCTTGGAATAATGTTGAGTAATGTTTTAGTAGCTCTACGACTGTATAATTGGAGATAGTGAAGCAGATATTGTGTCTACAATTTTATTGTGATACATCAATTTTGTAGTAAATGTAGGTAGGCTACATAAATTAAATTATTGTCCCTGTAAAAATTACACACATTGATCAAACCCTCAATGTAAGTAAATTATATTCTTGTGTTATGAGTATTCAACAAGGTTACTAAAACGTAGAAATACTTAAATAGATAGACATCCATGCTCATCACAGAAATACCAACCCTTATCTGCTTACGAACCTCGAGCCCGAGCCTCATGGTTAGTCAACGGCACAAGTCGTGTACTGTAGCCCCTCAAGCAAAGAGGCAGTAAACGATACATTGCCACACTAAATATAACATAACCGCTACACATGTGCGTTTAACTTTGAGAAGATTCCTTCATTTCTCTCTTTTAGCATAAAAACTGAATTCGATGATAAATATGAAGCATATACTCTCAATCAAAAACGATTCGATTCAATCATAAAGAAACAAAAGTCTTAAAGAATGCACTTGAAATAAATTAAACAGAATTATTAAATTATTTTTAATTAGGACATTTGGGTACTTTTTAACAATTAAAAAATATATAGTTACATCCATCTCTCCGTTGGGGTAAGCAGAGAGGCGTGAGTGCCAAATCGGTCGCCATAACGAGCATAAATTAAATCTTAGGTAATGCTATGTTCTTTAAATAAAATAAAAAAGCTCATTACGACAAGTAGCACTACCCGGGACCTCGTGCGTCAAAATACCACGGAGACGATTAAAATAGATTAAACAAAAAATAAAATTAATTAGGTAATTTGCTTATAATGCTATAAAAATAAAATTGCATTTATTAAAATGCTATAAAAATAAAATTAAAACATTTGCACCTACATAGTGTTGTGGATATTGTTGGTGCTCCTAAAAAGTGTATTTATTTATTTAATACTTTATTGTACACACATCTCATATATACAAAGGAAACATAAACAAATTAAAACAAAAATGCACAAAAGGCGAGGTTATCTCTATATACCGAGATCTCTTCCAGCCAATCCAAAATTACAGTGTAGTGGTTGTGTGTGATTTGTTCGGGTATTATTAGGGGTCTTCGACTTTAAGCACCTTTCTTGTACTACATGCAGTATTTTCTGTTTAAGCACGCTACAATAATCACAATTATTTTCGCGGAATTAGAAAATTAATTAATTATATTTTTTGGTGTGACTATGGATTTCCGCAATCTAAAGTATTACTAAAATGCCTCTAAAGATGAATTTGATTTAAAAATATTTTTCATTAAAGAATATACCTAATCATAATTTAAAATATATCTCTGCATTAAATTTGATTCCTTGTATTTCACTTGATGTGTTGCGTTTAATTACTTAATTCATAGATTGATATTTGAGATTGAGATTGGTGACACTATCACCTGTTAGTCAAATAATCTGGTAGTCAGACCTTCAACACTTGGTGAAAATCTTCTCCACCTTGGTAATTAGATTATCTCGTTTAGAACAGTAGCTCTTTTCGTTTCAGTGTGTCGAATCGCAGCGTAAATGAAAAAAATAATAATTTATTTTTATTGTATTATAAATCCATGTCAAATCAGCACTCACTGCTGCAATATAACCTGACGGCTCGTGCAAAGTTGAAAAGATGAGTTCCTGTCGATTTTCATCGTATTCTGCATCTGACATTGAATTAACTCCAATAATTCCCGATGTATGAACTACCGGTCCGCCGGAATCACCACCCGTAATTCCTACTTCAATTCCACACGGCCTCATTAAACAAAACCCCGGAAAGATGAAAGGATGTAAACATTTTCCTACCATACCACGAACCACCTGCAACGGCGCACGACTTTCCGTGCTATTAGTTATTCCGTACCCTACTGCAAGTGCTTCTTGTCCATATAATGTTGTGAAATCTTTTGCACTCAATTTCGCAAATCGAATTACTGTTATAGGTTTGGTGAAAACCAAACCTATGTCATTTCTCATAAAATGTTCATCATAGTCATAGCGTGGATGTATTTTCGCGTTAAGTATTCGTTTTAGGTTTCCTTTGTCGTGAGGAAAATAGTTATTATATCTTATGTAACAAAGATTGTGATAAATATTTTCCAAACAATGAGCTGCGGTCAGAGTCCACGTTGGAGTAAGGGCAGACCCTGTACAAAATCCAAATAATCCATAATTCTGTAACCAATATTCCAGTTGAACTACGAATGGAAATTCGTTTCTGGAAGCCGGTCTTCCACCAACAGAGCGCAACAATGTTTCACAAGATAACTGATTAATTAAAATCATAATTTCAAATATTTGGCACAACATTTCTGTATTAACATACCTTGCTTTATTAAATATTGAGCAAATACAATCTGATATTTTATTACAAAACTCGATTTTTATGTCCATCATAAACTTTAAGTTATTTTTAAATTTCATATTTTTATTTCAACCTTACAACCCATATTATTTATTGTATGTCCTTCGGTTTTTGAATTTTTATTGTATTTAATGTTGTTAAATAAAAGATAATGATAAATTTAAATATCGGAGTTTGAAATTGAAGGAAGAACTAAAACAAACAACGGTGGAGTGCACTGGTGATAATCATCAATCTTATTACTGTTACAGAAATAATGAAATATCAAGTAGTAGGTATTTTATATATCGATATACTTTTGATAAACTGCAACACCTACGTTAGAAATAGGAAAATAATAAATTAATAAATCCTTAACAAAACTTTTAGTTTCGCTATTATAAATATTCGTTGTTTTATTATTTTATATTCAATTAAGAAAATGTTCAAATGTTGGTTCGGGTTCCCAGTTTACAAAAGATCATCTACCTCCTTACCAGGCAGCTTGAAAGAAACCATCGTAGCTTAACTGAGTAATTACTAACAAGGCTACTAGAGAGTGCGAGTTATTAGTGCAGTAACTCGCATGGACTGGAATCCCCCACCTTAGCTATTTCTGCCACCATAAAGACGTTGCCGTGTTCTAGACCGGGAGTTAAGGGAGTCGGTAGATATGCATATTAGGCCACAGGACAGCGACCTGCAAAATCCATGGTGTCTGTATGTCATGGTTACCTCAATCTCTTACTCTTGTTCTCTGAATTATCAAATAAAAGAAGAAAAAGTGAGTTCCATTCAAAATTATTTTTCACGAAATCCAGGTCAAATACGAGACTTAACCACAATGAAATACGTAACCAATATAATTCGTGCATGGTCGTAAATTCTGAAACATGCGGTTTTAAAATTATATTAGAAAAATGTATAACAAGGGTAAGTATGATGGATACGTGGCACGAACATATATCAAAGATTTATATCTTCAAATTGCAAGGTAATTGTGAATGTTCATTTACATTTAAATAAATTGCAACCGGGGAAATGATTGCAGAACTTCAATTATTTTGCAATCAAATTTTTTTGCCCGTAATAAGTATTCGTATTTTTGTATTGACATATCATCTCGTGAACAATTTCTTAAGTGATTATTTATAGTGGGTGTTGCTAGATTTGCATCAAAATTTTAAAGTTTTTTAATATATGAACAAAGTCGCTTTTTTTGTTCCTATATGCTTAAATGTTTAAAACTACGCAACGGATTTTGATGCGGTTTTCTTAAATAGATGGAGTGATTCTAGAAGAAGGTTTTTATGTATATAACATAGTATACCCGTGAGAAGCTTGGGCGGGTCGCTAGTAATATATAAAATATTAAATTAAGATACCTTTGACCCTCGAGAGTGGTCGGTATAAAATATATTCCTATTAATAATTATAAATAGGTAAAGGTGTCTTCTTACAAATATAAAAAGTATATAGTCACGTTCATATTCCCCTAAGGGTAGGCAGAATTACATATCGCACCCTCAGGTCAAAATTCCCGTATTACTCGATTTTACTATACCCTTCTTTCTCTTCGCCCTATCCCGTATTATATCAGATAATATCGGACTATTTAGATACCCCTAGGGGATTTGACTAAAACACGCAAAACGACTGCCATTTGACCTTTGCAACCCAGAAGTGGTTTTCGTTCATTGTAAGAACACTCAAATAATGTACATAAGTTAAAAAAACTCATTGTGGGGTAGCCACAAGAATGGAAGTCCAAATTGCGTAAACTGTAAATATAAACTTACATTGTAACTGTGTACTTAAAAGTCCAATCCTCAAATTTGGTTTAAATCAATGGTTTGCATAACATGAAAGATTTATATCAATATGTATTCAATACTATAATTATAATCTTTATTTGCATAATCAATGATTTTTGAAAACATTATTGTTCGTTTATCACAAATGCATTTTTTAAATTCTGACCAAATTCCAAACTTTCCCCGTGTTGGTCCGGGTTTCGTTGTAGAATAGGCCAACTGCCTTCCACCCAGGCAGCTCGTAAGATGCGAGCCCAGGGTCAATTGTCACCAACGCCATGACAGTGACTAGGTGGTAGAGCCTTGC
>DVZL01002080.1:0-16069 GCA_018236625.1 Lasaia peninsularis
CGACCCGGGAATTGAACCCGGGACCCCACGTGGCTAACGGTCTTAACAGGCGACCCTGTACCGTTACACCACAGAGGCGAATATAATAATAAATATTCTTAATAAGGTGTTTGCTTGAATTACTTGGTAAGCTTAACTAAGATGAAACTGACTGAAGCGTAACTGTAAAGTCAAGTTACTTTTAATACAGAAGATATTCACAGGTTCCTAGCGTTTGTGGCAGCCTATCACAGTCATTATCAGTTCGTGGTAAACAAACAAGCAAAGAGACAAAAATTAGGATTTAGAAGCAATAATTTATAACTATCACTTTTCTGGAATATCTTCAATACACAGAACAGCCTTTAAAGCATATAATTTAGACACAGATGTAAATAAGCACTTGGAAAAACCAGAACTTACAAAAACCTTGGCCGGGTGTCGCCAGAGGTCCACCTTGAACATTTTAAGAAATCGGATCTTGATTCAGTGATCACAGTAGAGGCAGTCTAATTCATTGAGTTTTACTGATTCAAAAAATTTAAAAAGAAAACTATTAAAGAAAATAATTCCATATATGAATTACTAGTTGACCCGGCGAACTTCGAACCGCTTAACAGGCATGTCGCTTTACCTTTTAGCTAAAATAATTCAGGCTTTGATGAACATAATATAATGATTCAAAATAAATATTAATATGGATAATATATAAAAGTATTTTATAATTATTAATACTACATAAACGAAGAGAATGAAATTATAAAAAAAAAACGTTCGAGACATAGACAATAGTTTGGATCATGGATACTGCAATTTTTAACCTTTGTAATTAGTTAGAAATTGTTTTCGGAAATATAAACTTTAATTTACACAAAATTAATTTCTGAATGCACGTGTAAATGTTTATAATAATTTCAACCTTTTTAATTGATTTCAGAAAAAAAATACTGTTAATAGTTTAGTCACCCTTTTTAAATAGTTTACACAAAATACAGAATGTCAATCATTACTTACAGTATTTGACAGGATGGACAATAAATGTTTGACATGTACTAAAGAAATGAACATTTATTGAAAATTATTCATCTTTCATATTAATTAATAGATATAGATTTAATATTTTCTTAATCCTGGAATTGTGCGCAACGCATAGGTAGTCTTGGGAAAATTGAAAACTTACGTTATACTTTAAAACGTGGGTGAACTTGCCAGTAACATATTGATAAGTCAGTCGCACATAATGATATCTGGTGATGCATTTAAGTGATGAACCGGTCGCAGTTAAGTGCCTTTGCAATTAGTAGTAAAATGACTGGTATTTTATAAGTAGCCTCTCGTAATAGCTAATGAAACGCCGGATTACCAGTTTCAATGATAATAAGTATTAATTATGTAATCCGGACACGGGAGTTACTTTTACATATATTTTTATTGTGCAGGAAGATAAAAAGTAGATGGATTTCTTTACGATTAAAATGCATTTGTATTAGGATTGTTAGTGCATTAAAAAACAAACTGCTGAATATTACTTCCATACGATTACATACATATCCCTTTACCCCGCTCTCATAAACGGCGTATACTTAAGAAGTTTATATCAACCTGAATAATAGTAAATCCTAATCACAAATCCACAAATTTACATAAAAACAAACAAATATAACATGTGTTTTATTATATTTTATTGTTTTATTATACCCTACATATTTCTTGACTTATTAGTTATTATCAGTATTTTTTTGGACAAAAGGTAAGAAAAATATCACAGAAAAATATATGAATTTTTTTTATGGTAATGGAAGGCAAACAAGCGACGGATTTCCTGATGGCAAGAAATACACGTCGCCTATAGACACCAAAGGTGGAAATGGTGCGTTACCAACCTGAGGCTGGGATGGTAAGCCTCTTGCGTGAGTAAGTTTACCGGCTAACCTAACTTCCAAACCAGAACACGACAATGGCAAGCACTGACGCTATTGCGGCAGGAATGGGTAAGATGGTGGTACAATCCGGGCGTATCGTTTCAAGACTACTTACCTTACCTACTAATAAATGCATAATATTATGTATGTTTACAAGGTATGTATGTTTGCATATACCAACATGTTATCTGGATGAATATTTCATATTTTTAACGATATTATCTATGAAGCTGACTTGCTTTTTACACCATCGTAAGTAATTTTAGCCCTGATGATGCTGTATAAAGTGAAACCGGTAAGCTATTTAGATATATCATCAACCACAACTGCTTTTCATTTAAAGACACGAATTCCTATCAAGTGCCTTCGACTAGTGTTAATTATATCGAAATTCTCATACATAACGCCTATTATAAATGGTACAATGCACTTCTAAACCGATACCATAACTGTATTGTTTGATTCAAAGTAACCACAAGCATCTTTGACAATTCGATACCAAGAAACGTGATATTGTTGTATCGAGTCGATATGTATTGAATTGGAAAGAATATCGACATACCTCGTTATCGTAATGCTGTAAAGCAAGCGCCACACTTGTGGTATTTGATAGGGATGTAATGTTTACATTGTCGATATGAATACGATGAATTTTTCTTTATTAACATATATATTTCATTAAATCACTTTGTGGTTCTATTCATTCTTATAAGATTAAAAGTAAAATGTAATGTATATTTTATTTATTATTCTTATTCTATTTTATCAATTTATTTGTGTTATTCTACTTTTTTAGTTGTTTTTATTCTACACTACTTAAAATGAAATAAATCGCGGACGAAGGATGTGCGTGTCATTATCTGTAAAAACGAAATTACACGTTTGTTGTACAAGAGCGTCCACGTCCACAATAAATACAAGAATAAATTTAATAAACACCCAGATCCGGAAATACAAACATCTATGTTCATCACACAAATATCTATCCCCGTCGGGAATCGAACCCTAGCCTCGCGGTTAGTCGATGCGGTTAGGCGTGTACGCTAGCCACTCGGCCAACGAGGCGGTCCTATCATGGTTCATGAAATGCTGTCTGATGACAGACATAAAGGCAGACGAACAGACGGACAGCGGAGTCTTATTAAATGGCTTCATTTTTCACCCTTCGGGTACGGAACTCAAAAACAAGATAACTCGCAGAATTTCTTTTGCTGAATCTTTTCAGTGAGTGACCGCGTTCCGACTCATAAGTTATTTTATAATAATTATGTTTTGATAGTCTATTTCCAAGAAAATATTGTCCATTTTATTGTCTTTTATTCTAAACCATTCTTCTCTTACTTTGTTACAGTTAATAATAATAACAAATATTTTAATAGAATAATAAAAAATATTCCAGATTTTAGAATTATGTGACAGCTGAAAGACGCGCATATAAGGAACTTAACAGCCTGACCAATGGCTATAGTCCACAGTTGTCTTTTACTATCAGGAGAGTCGTGTCCTTGTTCTATATAAATATATTTCCTAATTAATAAACGTAATGTACGTTTATTAATTAGGAAATATTACACTTATTTACTACACATTAGTTTGAGGACATCGATCCATATATCGATATCGATATTGATAATATTTAATTTTATACTAGAACACTCGTTGTTGAAACAACGATTTAACAAAAAAACCGCTGTCATTTTTCCTAATTTTACTTAGGTATATGCTGTAATTTTTTAAATGCTTAGCTTAGGCACCTAAATTCAACTACTACTCGTATCTTGTTTTACCGTTTTAAGGTTTCGTACCTAAAGGGTAAAAAACGGAATCCTATTGCTAAAACACCGCTGTCCGTCTGTTTGTCTATATGTTTATCACCAGGCTGAATCTCAAGGACCGATAGCAAGATAGTTGAAATTTACACCAATGGTATTATATTTCTATTGCCACTTTTACAACTAACACTCAATAAAATAAATATATTTTATAAAGGTTGCTCCCATAAAAAATGTGTTTTTTACACTTTTAGATATTAGAACGGAACCCTTCATGCATCTAAGTTGCACTTGGATGGTTTTTTAACTTGCACAGAAGTAAGAAGCCAACATTTTTATCTTAAATAATTAACATCCAGATTTAAGGAGAAATAGAATCTGTAATCTAGTTATTAGTGCTTTGAACTTTTATTACGGTGTTCCAGTTTCGGTTCCTGCCATATTTCAATGAGTTTTTTTTAACTTATGTGCATTTTCTCAGTAATCTTAGGGAAAATATAGTTAGGGAACCCGAATTCGTGTATTCTTTCTAGGTGGTTTGCTTTCAAAGTTGTAGAGGAAGGATAGCAGTCACTCTATAAAAACTGGCGCCTTTGCAAATCCCTAAATTAGGAAGACGACCTTTAGATAATCTGATATAGAAACGGGATGTAGCTTAAGTTTTGAACTTTAAACAGGATTTAAACCTAGACTTGGGGCTAGAAGTCCTAAGCGCTACTCATAGACCATCTTGTCATTTACTTAAGCGATTTTATTGACATAAAATTACATAGAACATCCTGTAACAAAAAACCAAAGCTTTTTAAAAAATATGAAAATATTAGTCTCAGAACTCATCTCAGCGCTCTAGATTATATTTAACTAAGCAATTATTTATAATAACTCTCCAAAGATGTTATTTATTTATTGTTTCCGCCATCATGGACTACAATACTCGAAAAAACTCGTAAAGTTTTATTTAATACTAATACGTCGTAAGTGTCGTAACAAAACTTTTTATGTGTATATATTTTAATTTAGTAGGCTTTGTATGTGATGTAATGTAATAACTTATATTTTTATATGTTTATATTATAATAAATATCAGGCATTTTTGATAGCGAGCGGGTAATAATATCAAGTCTGAGACATTATACAGGTTGATTACATAGAGTTAGGTTTGATTGTGATTTATTTATTTTATCGTGTGATTATTTAATTTTTCCTTTTTAGGTAAATTATATGATGATTTAATATAGCCCAGAGAAATATTTAAAATGAAATGTTTTTGAAAAAAAGATCGTAATAGAATTGAAAGAAAATATCTCCGGTGGTCTGGTCATGTGGAAAGAATGAAAGATGACAAAACAGATATACAATGCTAATATAGATGGATGTAAGTACAATTAGCCTCAATCATAATTTTTCACATATGTTATAGAATTAGCTCTGTGTTGGATCACAGTCCCGGGTTCGATCCCTTCGAACTTATTCTGTTAGTTTTTTTCAGTTTATCTGAAAAATATAATGTTGCCTGATATCGGATTTTTGCCCAATGTGGTGTCAGAAGTACTTCTGCTTACCCCTTAGTGGATAAGGGTATGACAATATTTATTTATTTTTATAAAGCTTTTTATAAACGTAAAACCTGTTTATCCGCGAGATCGTAATATTTCTTTGTCACAGTCATTACTTGCTAACGCTTCGTATTACATCTATGGCAAAAAGTAATTAAAATCGTTTTTTTTTTCGAAACTTATCAAATTACAAAATTGACAAATAATAAAAACAAACATTTTATGCATCGGTCCTGACTTACCTATTACTGCCGCTACAATGATTTTGTCGTGGTCCGGTTCGAAGCCTTTATACGTACACGTTAGGCCAAAAACCAAGGTCAAAAGACAGAAACACAAATAAAGAATCCATGAGGTATATAGGCAACAGTTATCTTTTAACATCAGGAGAGCCGTGTTGTTCACTGTTTTATCCAAATGGACCAAAATTAATAAGAGGAATTTTGTTTTATGAGGTGCTAGGTATTCTTTAAGACTTAACCAACTTTAGTAAGTATTAATTCTTCCACAAGAATGGGTCTGTTGCTAATACTATTAGGATTCAAATTGACCTATGTCCTTTGTAATGACCTATGTACAAGTCTAGTACATAGGGTTTCACAACAGATTTTCACATCTTCATAATATTATTAGTGAACATTTTAATTATTACAAATGACAAGTTTGAATTCCCTCACTTTTTATTATCATAAATAAATAAAACAGCCTGTATAAAAATACTGGTTCCAAAAATAATTTGAATAAATAAAAACTCCCTAAATACTCCCGGCTTATGTAGCAGGGAAATTTAGATCGTATTTTTACAGGAAGCGATTGCTATTTAACATTTGCAGTCGCATTTATGAGACAAATATATTATGTTTCATATTGCGTATGCTAACTTTTAAAATGGCGTTCGGATTGAGATCAACAATATTCCTCTTTAACATTTACGAGTCCCTTCACAGATTGGTAGAGTTATTGTTATGTAATACAAACACGCCTGTTTCAGGGACTATTGATACCACCCTCGGATAATATAATATGAGAAATTTGGTCGTCGACACCTATCACTGGGCATCCAGATACATCTTAACGGTCATACATCTCTCACCTAATCAACTCTCACTTCCATAAAGTAACGTTTAGTAGAAGATCTGCGGGGCTATTGTGTATCTTTTTGACAGTTAAAAGATACGAACTCCGAGCCCGAATTTTCGTATATTCACTGTCAAATGGCACGTTTCGTATTGTCTAAATCCAACCAACAACTACTATGACGTCACGAGAATAATTTCCAGGATTTCATTTGGCAAAACATTTTTAATATATAATATTACAAATATTATAAAATAAGTTTTATTAATAGTTTGGATCTTAGACCAGTTGATATTGAACTGCGTGCAAAGTGGGTCTAGCTTATCCAGCTTTTAATTCACTTTATTACCTGCAATTATTCTCCTTTTTACTTCCGCGATATACCTTCCATTGCTGCTAGAAGTAACCAAGATATACAATTTCATTTTCTTATTCAAGCACTACGTTATCAACCGACACTCTTACATTCGTGTACTTCCGCTTTTGAACATAATATTAAGTATTTATATATTTAAAAAACTTGTAACACAATCAAATTATCTATTTTGAGAAAAGAGTGTTACTTGATTTATTTTGATAAAAGTTAAAAAGTATTAATATCTGAAAAAAGGATACATAAAAAAAAATACAAATTTATGACAAAAAATATAATGAAAACAAATAAAAACTCCCTAATTACTCGCTGGACATGTATCTGGGAAACGTAGACCGTTATTTTTACTGGATACGATTGCTGTTTGACATTTATTGTCGCATTAACAGGAGATATACACGTATCACAAAAAATGGCGGCCATTTTGCGCGTGCTGACTTTATAAAATGGCCACTGAGTTGTAATATACGATATGTGCTTCTGTATCTGCATACTATAAAATCGTTGTGTATATATGTAGAGCTGAGAAAAAGAAAACGGAGTTGATTATTTAAATGACACTGAGTTAAATTTTAGGATTCCATATCCAAAGGGTAAAAATGGAACTCAATTACTATGCCTCCATTGTCCGGTCACCAGAATGTATCACATAAACCGCGATAACCAGACAATTTAAATTTTCACAGATGATGTATATCAGTAGCAGCTGTAGCAATAAATACTAAAAACCAAATTAAGTAAATATATAAAGAAAGTTCCTATACAACGAACGTAATATTTTTGCCGTTTTATATAAAACTAGCTGTCCGCCCGCGGCTTCGCCCGCGTGAATCATTTTAACAATACAGACAACTTTCAAAGGGCAGACATTTTTCGACTTATAATACTAATCGCGTAAAAACATACCCTCTTTTAATGTAGTCGGTATGTCCTTCCTCAAGGTCTGCTCTATCTCTGTACAAAATTTCATCAAAATCGGTTCAGTGGTTTAGGCGTGAAAGCGTAACATATACACAGACAGGCAGAGTTACTTTCGCATTTATAATATTAGTAAGGATGTTACTATATGTTTAGTACATATTTAATTACCATTGTTATGTAAATTAATTTTTACAATTATATGGAAGACTAGCTGTTGCCCGTGGCTGCGTCTGTGTGGACTACAACCCTGTAGCAATTAAGTTATCTCGTTACAAACTATGTCACAACACATACCAAATCACGTGCCTCTGGTGGCCAAATATTGCTCAGTCCAAGATGATCGGATGATGATGATGAGATGATAATATGATGATGACGATTAGATGAGTTGATGGTGATACGTTCAGATGTCTCCTTCCAAAATGGACCATTTGTAGTGTAGTTATGGCTATAACTTCTGAACTACAGAATTTAAGTAAATTTATTAATATTATTTTGTAATATTATTTAACTAGAAAATAATAAATAAAATCGGACAGCGCATTCGTGAATTATAGCCAAATTTGGATTTTTACTTTATCATTATCTTCCTATTCTAATAGGATTTATATTACGATATATTTAGCTTTAATTAAGGTATTGGTTCTAGGCTATTAAGTACTCATAAAATGTCGGGTTCGAACCTAAACTATCGAAATGAAAGTCCGAAACACTACTAGACTTCCGAGAGTCTCCAAATCTTAACAGCGTCCTCGTAAGCGGCTGATTTCTATTGTATGAATAAATAAATACTTTATTTAACATAGTTCGTATAACCGGTTCTTGTTAAGACGAGTCTGACTCACAATAGGGAATGTGTATGTGATTTAGATGTGGCCCAAAAAAATAACGTGTAATCTTTATTGCTGAAGAAATATACCCACATAAATATTTTTGCCAATATTCAAATTATTATTACTAAAATTAATTCTTTAAAAGTAGTGTTTTTGAAAACCCAAAGCCAGGATGTGACGTCACGGTCCAATGTCAACGCCATGTCAATTGATATCCTTATTTTTGCATTTTTGGGCATAATATAAAAGTTTTCGCACATAGGGACAAAACAATATTTATAATATATATTTTGAAATTAATTAAGTGAAGTGTAACTTCACTTCACTTAATTTCACTTCGTTGACAAATTATTGTTCTCACTTCTCGATGGATGGTGACGTCACGCTAAAATGACGGTGTTTAAAACATCCGAAAATGATGACAGTTTGGATAATTTTTTTTTAACTTATTTATCACTATTTTGAAAGTGTTATATTTTTTTCAGTTATATAATTACTTCAAGTATTGTTTAAAAAAACAAAAAAACACGTGCATATTCTTTATTAGGGCGATATTTTAGTTGTTAATTAATTTTCTATTTGTTACATTAATACTAAGCGAAGTGTACAGACAGTAACCATAAAACGGAAAACCGCTGTAAACAGGACACCGCCATGTTTTATTGGGGCTGTAAAAATAAAAAACTGATTTCCACTTACAATTTGACACGTAGGCGGATAGTTTATTGCTGTACTGTTTTTAATTACTCCGTGCGCACTAGGTTTGACCAATTGAGCATCCGCGCTTCAAATACATAATATATGTACTTACATATATACACTCGTACACACACGCACGCACGCATGTACGCACTAATATAAAATTATAATATTACGAAGATGACCATAGAATACGACTTTTAATAAGAACCGGTTATATAAACTATGTAAAATAAATATTGTCTTATTATTACAATAGAAATCGGCTGCTAACGAGGATGCTCTAAGAATCCGCATAATATTTATGTAACAAATAGAAACTTAATTAACAATTAAAACGCCGCCTAATTTAATAATACTGCTTTTCAACAAGTACCGGTTATATGAACTATGTTAAATAAAAATTGTATTTGTTCTTACAACGACGCTATAAGATTTGGAGAGTCTCGGAAATCTAATAGTATGCGTTTCGGACTTTTATTTCGGTAGTTTAGGTTCAAACCCCGCCATTTTATGAGCAATTAATAGCCTAGAGTCGATACTTTAACTAAAGATAAAAAACGGAAAATAAATATACATACATAGCTTCACGCCAGGTCCCCTGCGGAGTAGGCAGAGAGTATCGAGTGCCAAACGTCACGAACCCACATACCTGCCTAGCTTCATCCACATTCATCAATCTCTTCATGCGTACACGCCGGTTGCGGAGACTCTTGACAATAAATTGAAATTAAATATAGTAGGAGAAATCCTATCAATATAGGACCCCCTCCCACTTCCCTACCTTCGCTCGAGCGCAATTTATTTTTCCTTTCTTTCTTACTATATTATCTATCTTCCTTTTCCGATAGTTTTCATTCTACCATAATTTTTTTCTCACAATAATTATCGGCTCTTGGCTATAAGAGAAACATCGTGGAGAAACCCGGGTTTTTTGTCAGATCATGAGACCTAATATTGTCGGCTAACCGAGGGTGCATATGTACCTCTGCCCACGCTTTCAGGGAAAA
Source organism: Lasaia peninsularis (assembly GCA_018236625.1). NCBI lineage: Eukaryota > Metazoa > Arthropoda > Insecta > Lepidoptera > Riodinidae > Lasaia > Lasaia peninsularis. Next base: position 10,143 of record DVZL01002080.1, read on the forward strand.
AAGCGTGACGGTGTTGTTTTTTTAATTTTTTGAGAACCGTTGGTATGATCTAAGTTAAAAAAATATTTTCTTATTGTGACAATAAATGTCAAAAACTTAAGAAGACACTTCAAAATAAAAAAAATAACATTTAATAAAACAATAAAATGTGTACATATTTAGGTACAGAAAAAAAATAGATATAGCAAATTAAACTTAAATATTTACAAATAAGTGAAGTTATTAATTAACACAAATATTAATAATGAATATTCATATTATTCAAGAATTCTGTTGAAACGCTCCGCCATGTTTGTTTAACACACAGAGGATCATGACGGGGTAAATAGTACGTGATGCGAACATGGAATTATTTACATGTTACATTGCGCCAATTCTATGAATTTATTTACTAATAATGATAACCTTTTAAGCATTTGCGGTAATGTACTAATATCATAGCGGTAAAACCGAAATTTATTTTGATAGTTATAGTAAAATAGGTATATATATCACAAAGAGGTATAAAAAGTTAATATAATATAAGTTAATCAATAAAGTATGTATGTATATAGATACGTAAGTATCTTTTGTTAAAAAAAAACATTTATTTTGTTGTCAAATTTACTTTTACCTTAACGGAAAACTTAGTGAATTGATTAAAAAGTAGTCTACAAATTACTTCGGACATAGAGCACCTGCCAGCTAAATTTCATTACGTTTGGTTTAGTAGTCTTAACTTGAATCGCGGCCGGGTAGATACAAATAAAAATTTCAAAAATGCGAAATATGTGTTGAGTTCTCAGTTTGTCCGTCATTGGTCAACCAATAGAAAAAATATCGTCACAATCATAAAGGTATTATCATCTCCGAAAGAGTAGGCTGAGGTACATATGCACCCACGATTAGCCGACACTATTAGGTCCCATTATGTAACAGGTGGCAAGTCTGTCGCCATATCGGGCATAAATCGCTGGTTTTTTCACGATATTTTCCTTCACCGTAAGAGCATAAAAAATGTACTTAGAAAGACTCATTGCTACATGGCGAGGTTCGCACTTGGACTATCGAAATGGAAGTCCAAAGCGCGTACCACTAGGCCACTGAGGTACTCAGCCAATTTTTTTAAATATTTTCCATATCTGACAGAATTCAATCTTCTACAGTTTTATTAAATGATATGACAGAAAAGCATTTGCGGGGTCAGTTAATCTATATATTTACAACATTTAGGCATAACTCGAGATTTGCTGGACCAATTCTCATGGTTTTTGATTCGTCGAATAGCAGAAAACATCTTAAAACCAATAAATATTTTATGGATATATAATTGTGAAAAATGAATAATTTTCAATAAATATTCATTTCTTTAGTACATGTCATACATTTGCTGTCCATCCTGTCAAATACTGTAAGTAACGATTGACATTTATGCATTGTATGTATTTTTTTTAAATCAATTAAAAAGGTTGAAAAGTGTATTAGACAGATACATAGAAGTTTCTCAAATATTTATGCGTCCGTACAGATATAATGAGTAATGTTTAACATTTATGCGTTCGTTCAGAAATTTATTTTGTGTAAATTAAAGTTTCTATTTCCGAAAACAATTTCTAAGATTAATTCTACAGGTTAACTAAAAATTATTTTTGTATTTTTTTAATTTTTATTATCTTTCTGTACGTATTATTCAATATCATTTAATTATCATCATAATAAAATACTTTTACATATCTATCCAGATCATATTTATTTCGTATCATTGTATTATGTTCATCAAAGCCTAGATTAGCTCAGCTAAAAGGTAAGACGACATGTATTGACTGTTAGGCGGTACGAAGTTCGCCAGGTCAGCTAGTTTTTATTAAAATAAATCAAATAAATCAAAACAATAGTCTCCAAATCGCTCCCGAGAAATAACGTAGTATAAGCATAAGCACTTTCATTACAAGCCAATCTTAATAAGATCGTAGATTAGGGCAATTCACGAATCTCTCTCGTCCTCTCATTCTAATTTTATTTCTTTCTATTAGAATTAAAGGAAATGACAGCGGAACGAGGATGGAAATTTGCCCAAAATGTTAATGAATGTTTTTATAACGGTTAAAAACGTTTGGCTTGGTTCGTTACAACGAATGTCATTTATTATTTATCGTACCGGGGCCACGATCTGTGTTGAGATCTTTTTGTTAATTCTTTTGAATGTTAATTACAAGTCTTAATGAAGAATACGCTCTTTTATGTTTTACTAACAATGAATTTTCTATTTGTAATAATTCAAACGCAGTAAAAGTGCAAAAAATATTTAAACTCCAATATAATGTCAAGTCAAAGTATTGCCTGAAAAGTGCCTAAAACATAACTTTTCTATATTCCCATACAAATGGTCCGTAATAATACTTAAAAGTCAGTTAGAACTTTAATATCATGCCATAAAGTCTAATTGTTAGTGGAGGGGTTCTGGGAAGGCAAAACAATTGAGGGACTAGTATGGTATAAATATTTATTGTATTGTCAATATTTGTTGGTATATGATGGTCACTTTTAGTCGCTGAAACTCGAAACTCGGCTGGATCGATTTGGTTTATTTTGGTGTTAAATTATTTGTGAAACTCTAGGGAAGGTTTAAACGTGAGTAGATATGATGAAATGTTAGGAATATAGTAAAAACAACAATTTAATTTTTGTTTTCGTCGATGTTCTTTGCGTCGTTTAAATAAATAAAATTGAAGTATCTGTATGTAATATTAAAACAACCGTTTTTTACTAAGTGCGTATGTGTATTTCAAGAATACGTATACCAAACATTTTTTGGAATTTTTGTATGTCTGTCTATCTACTTGTACTTTCTAATCATTGATTTTGACGGGACTTTCACTGTCACATATCTGATTTAATAAGAAATCGCGCAGGCAACTTTTATTTTAAAATTTTTAATAAACATAAAAGGGCACAGCTAATCTGTAATAAAATTGTCAGTTTTCTAAAGTCTCTAAGTAAATTAATTAAATAACAACGTGGACAAAGTCGCGGGCACAGCTAGTTTAATGTAAAAGTCGGTCAGACATCAAATTCAATTGTAAAGTTAAGTTTCATTATTTTTGTTTAGAATGTAATTTTCATCCCCTAAGTGCGGGCGGTACGAAATTTACCGGGACTGCTAGTTAAAAATACTATTATGTATGGAATTAGAAGGTAAACAAATCTTCCTGGTTGCATGAACCGTCAGTTGTCTATAAAATAGTGTATTGCCAATTTGAGAATGGGATGTTAAACAGAGGTTAAATAAGTTTACCGTGTAACACCTCAAACTGGAACGGGACATTGACGAGCACTGATTTGTTGATGGTGAAAATAGAAAAAGTAGGTCGTATCAATTTTGAAGAATTAAACTGTCCTTTAGTAAACTAAGTTTAATGTAGAAGTCACTGATTATAAGTGCATTTTTGTCGTGTTATAGTTTGGGAGGTAAGGTAGCCGATTCAGTGGCGACAGGAGGAGCCCGAGGTATTTGTTAGAAAAAACCGGGCTAAGTGCCACTCGGACTCGTGCATAAAGGGTTCTATCACTGTATATGCAATCAATATCTGTGATAGTGTCAAAAAATAATCATATTTGTTGTATGGGAGCCCTATTTGTTGTAAAGGTAAATGGTTATTTTATTCTGTATTTATTGCATTTGTTATAATGGCGGCATTATAAATATATCATCAACGAAATTTTTGCTTCCTAGCTATCACGTGAGAAACAGTCTGGTGACAGACAGACAGAAAGACGGACAACGGAGTCTTAGTATTAGTGTCCCATTATTATCCTTTGAGCACCAAAGCCTAAAAACCACGTCAAATAAACTGGAACGAAACATCTGACTAACTGAAATAGGAACTAACACAAACAATGGAAAGAAAAGTAATATAGTGTTTATTACGTAGTACGTACCTACACAAAATTGAAATGAAAATTTCTCTTAGCACAGTTACGTAGTGTAGACATTCAACGATCGCTACGCAATCATGTTGGAAAGTTGGAATATTACAATATTGCATACGTTGAGTGAAATTGCGGTGAAATTTCAAAGACACAATTGTAAACGGTATTGTTTTGTGATTTAGATAATTGTGAAATGTATTATTTTATTAGCAAATGCTTTGATATCTTGTAATTTTAAAGAAGCAATTTTTGTTTATATATTTATATGTTTATTTATTTATTTATGCCGGTTATGTTGGATACGGCTCTTGGGTATCTTTGATACTTAGAGCTTTTGGGGGTAAAAATTTGATCTAGATAGGTCTTATGTCTGACAAAGCTACAGTAAAAAATGATGATAATGATGATGGTCTTATGAAATTGCGAATCACGACAGAGTGATCCAGATCTTCATATTTTAATTAAAATGAAAGCCTGTACTGATGAAGCGTTATATCAAATAGTAGATTAGGATCAAACCCCGTCAAATAAGGATTCCATCCATCCATCAGCCTTGCTTGTCCACTGCTGGACATAGGCCTCCCCTGATCGACGCCACTCCACCCGGTCCTGTGCCCTCAAAATCCAGCGGTTTCCCGTTACCTTCTTCAGGTCATCAGTCCACCTGGTAGGAGGGCGGCCTATACTCCTTTTTCCGATTCGTGGTCGCCAATCGAGGACCTTTCTTCTCCAACAGTTGTCGGTCCTTCGAGCCAAGTGGCCTGCCCATTGCCACCTCAGCTTGCTAAATTTGAGAACTATGTCGGTAACTTTCGTTCGTCTACGAATTTCGTCGTCAAATAAGGATTGAGGTTTTTTTACTAAAGTATATTTTCTGACTGCTCCGAAGGTTAAGGAAAACATCGTGAGGGAAACTAGAATTCGTATATTAGAATTTCATCTCATCTGGATTCTCTTCTGGATGGCAGAGGTCAGATAATAGTCGTGTTTGTAAAAACAACTGATCTTTTAAGCCTTTTAGTCTTCTTAGGGGAAAGAAACGGGATAGGGCTAGATTGATGCTTTTAAATGAAAATAAAACACCTGCACCGTTATACGATGTGAAACAGTACAAGTGTTTTTATTTTAGGAATATTTACAAAATCAAAATGATAAATTATTTATTCTTTTAAAATTATGTTTACTAAATTATAAAATTGAATGCTGGTTAACTAAACTCATTCATGCGTATATCTACGAACAATTGATCGTAGCACTATTCCAATTTTGTGGTACTGGCTTCAAAAGCAGTCTACTCAATTGCGTCTTATTTCGTACTACGAATGTACCGAATTAATATCGCTAGAGTTATCACAAATCCGAGCCAGAATGGAATTTACTTGGTTCGTAGCAATCCTCGTAGCATGTACTACATTGTTAATTCTACGAATGATATATACCGTTCTGAGTTATATTGAGCTAACCTGCGCTCTACGGTCTAGATAACTATATCCTATTGAAGTTTTTCCTTAATCAAAGACACGAGTACATCGAGTTTTGAAACATACGAGTATGTAATTTATATTATATTAAAAACTTAAATAAAACTAGTATAGTTTTTTTTATATGTAAAAAGAAGCACCTTCACGCTTAGTATTCCAATGGATTAGGCAAAGGTGTGCTAGTTTATCCACGACTCGTAAGTTCAGTAGATATACTAAAACATTTACGGTTAGCCAGGGTACTAGGGCGCATAATGTGATAAGTGGCAAGTTTATCGACACTTCGGGTACATTAATGCTTACTCAAAATGATCTGAAAAACATTTTAAGAAACGTTGCCCGACCCGTGGGAATTGAACCCGGTATCTTACTAACAGTCTTAACAGGCGACAGCCTTACCGTTACACATATAGATATACTAGAACACCTACGATTAGGCAAGGTGATGTGCCCTAGGTCTCATCTATAATATAAAAATGAATCGCAAAATGTGTTGGTAAGCGCATAACTCAACAACGCCTCGACCAATTTGGCCAA
>DVZL01002081.1:0-16066 GCA_018236625.1 Lasaia peninsularis
GGAGGGCAGGGTAGTCGGTAAACTTACTCGCACAAGAGGCTTACCATCCTAGCCTCAGGTTGGCAACGCACCTATTCCACCTTTGGTGTCTATAGGGGACGTGTATTTCTTACGATCAGGAAATCCGTCTGCTTGTTTGCCTTCCATTACCATAAAAAAAGGAAACCCGGATTCGTGTATTCAAGTTCAATCTAGAATTTGGCATACATTCTAGGTTGCAGAGGCGGATGTGTGAGATGGCGGTCACTGTGTGTTATTAACTGACTCTCTTGTCAATCCTCTAGGTGAGGTAGCTGACCCTTATATCTATATTATATAAATAAATAAAATTTTAGTGTTTGTATGTAATATTAAGATAACAACTTTTTACTCAATTCACGTTTAACTGGTACAAGTACACAGCAACAGAAATCGAGACTGACAAAACAGACGGATAGACAGCCGAGTCTTAGTAATAGGGTCTTGTTTTTACCCTTTGCGTGCGGTACCCTAAAAAGCATTAAAGGTTTTTTTTTTTTTAATTTGTACGCCTTCCTTAAATGAATTATATTACATATTTAATCAAGTGCGAACCCAAAAACCATATTTTACTCACCACAACCGAATAACAAATGCGTAACCCAAATTTCATGAGGCCGACATTAATTAAGCAAATCCTTGAGTATCCCTCAAAATCATGTAATCTTTATTAATTAACAATTAGCACATAAGGCTTGCTTACGCCATGTTTTTGTTACTTTGCTCATAACTTTTAACCACAATTTCTATGAAAACTTAATTTCTAAAACCTATACGTAAGAAACTCTAAAAGAGTGAAATCTGTACATTCATACTAATATTATAATTGGCATAAATGTGTGTTTGTTTGTTCGTCTTTCACGGCAAATCGGAGTGACAATTAAGGTGATTTTAGATGAAGATAATTGAAAAGATGAAAGTGATATAGGCTACTTTTGTTCTTTTTCCAACCTCAAACGAGAGGCGGAAGTTTGTATGGAGCATTCCACAATTTTCAAGATAGAAATAAAAAAAATGGTATTGCAAATCTGCCCCCAACTCAACCAAAGAAGGGTTAAATTTTATATGAGACTTTCCCAAGGTTTTATGTGTCCCAAGGTGGGAAGCTGAAAATTTTTACACAGACTCTTTGTGACTAATGAGAAATATCTGTCTTACTTTTAATTTGGAAATCTTCTCCTGGAAATTTGTTTGAAACAGGATAAAGGTATGATGAAGATTCTTTCTTGTTTGTTGAAGAAGAGAGTACAAACAAGGTACTACCGAGCAATGTATGTTTTCTAAAATAAGAAAAATCTTTTTAGAAAAAAAATATTTCTACAGAATTTCTATTCTGTGGAAATAATATTTTTTTGAAAAAGATTTTTCTTATTTTGCTTTAAGACAATTAAATTTTATATTGGATGGAAGCTATGACCTACATACACGTAATGTCTGGCAAACGCTAAGTGAGTTCTCTCAGCGCCAACTTCTAGTGGGCTCTTTCATTCTTATAAAATAATCACTACCCAATATTCTCTAATTATTGGCCATCACATTCTCTAGTTACACATCACTCTGAGTTATATCTATTTAGTATTTTAACAGTATTCTTGTAACGCTTTTTCTAAGGGTTGCTGTAATATTATTTTTTTATTATTAGTTCATATTTATTCTATATGTGGTCTAAGAATAGAACATCAAATATTTTTACACGATAATGTTTCTGGTATATCTATTTGGTATTCTGATAGCATTCTTATACTTAACACTTTTTCTAAGGATCTGGTATAATGTAATTTTCTGCGGTTTATTCCTTCATATTCATTCGATATTTGGTTAAAAATAGAATATAAAATTGTTTACCCTCTTCCAGTATTTATTTTTCATATGCTGTATGACAGCATATTATGAAATAGAAATAACAACCCTAGTACAACAAAATAAGAAAAATCGTAGGTCACGCGTTAGTCAAGACGAAACTGAGACTAGGATTGAGTGTATAGGTAAACTGGTTACTGATTTAATCAGGGAAACTTTGTCAACAAACATAGCCTCGTCCTATGACAATAAACTATAAAAAGACTTTGATTATGTAAAAATGTAATCTAAGGCTTTATTTTTTACTGCTCGAGGTGTACGTCGTAAAGTCGTAAATACATTTTACGCAACAGGAGAAAGTAACTACTTTCCGCACAGTGACGGAAAGAAAAAATTGTTTGTTTTATAGACAGTTTGAGGTCACTGCATGGACCTATAAAAGCAGAAAGTTACATAATTAATGTTTGAATGTACCTGTGATGAGGAGCTCGGTATTAAAACTAGATGTCGCGTTGTATACTTCATTAAAATACCCTCTTGTGTAGAAAATTAAACCGCACTATTAAATTTTTAATGAAGCATTATTTCCCCGTGGAAAACTTTGATGCGGTTATTAAAGTTCGTTGGAAAAGATGCTTTTGAGATTGCTTTTATAGAATACTGAATTTTAGTTACCAACAACCTTATTTTAGAGTTATTTATTTTAAATTAAGTGGTTTATTAAATAAATAATTACATCCGCTTATGTATATTAAAAAAAGATATATAGGTGGTAATTCTGCTGTACGCTAATTAAGCTTATTTAAGGTATATGCTATCTTTTTCCAATAAAATAAAAAACGAAAGAGATGAAACATTTTAGTCATGTCAAATCAGTCAGAACACAAAACTTTTACGGTTTTTAATCAAAATACCAAATATACGATTTAGGAACCTTCAAGAAAAGAGCATACTCATTTCTAAAAGGCGGCAAAACACCGGTGATACTCCTGGTGTTGCGGGTGTTCGTGAGCGTGGGGCGAGTGGCTCATATAAAATAAATACAAAGGACGAACTCAACAGTCAAATATGTTTGGATTACATGCACTGACGTGGAAATGCTGGCAGATTTATACAGTGATCGAACAGTGTGTCACTCGGATGACTAATAGTATACGGTTTGATATTGTAGAATATCCACAAATATGGATTATATATCGAGTTGGAGCTTTCGAACTCGATATCGTGTACATCATTTTGATTTGGCCGAAATGTATACTGGGATAAACCATACTAACTTTTAACCGTGGTTTTGCATGAACTGCATCAAAATATCTATACAAATAAATTAAATTGGAGTGTCATTATGTTACATTAAAATAAACGCTTTTTACTAAGTGCACATGTATATTTACAAGGAACATACACCAAAACAACGCGTAATGCCGTAAAAAATGGTACCTTCATGCCTATTATCCTAAAAATTGTAGGCAGAGGTGTGCTTGTATATCCACGACTCTTAAGTTCAGTAGGTATACTAGAACACACCCACGATTAGTCAAGGTACTAGGGCCCTGATGTGATAGGTGGCAAGCCTATCGCCACTTCAAGCACATTCCAATCAAGGTCAATGTAATGCTTACTTAGAAAAATCTTAAAAACATCTAACAAATGTTGCCCGACCTGGGAATTGAACCCGAGACCCTACGTGGCAAACGGTCTTAAGGCGACACCTGTACCACAAATTCGTCTCATATTCGTGCATTCTTATTATTTTTCATGGTTTTATCTATGATAACAATGCCACACAAAAATACATGACCAAAATGTACTCAGTCTACCTGTACTTTTAAATTCTCACCTGCACTCAGTTGGACAGGTTACAGGTGACGGTATAGTGCTGAATCTCATTATTTTATGACCTTATATCGTCACCTGGTGGTTCATATGACCCATCTATTTTTTGGCATGGACCTGTGTCTATAATTTCAATAAAATGTAATCTTACGAATCGTTGCTCGAAAACGAAACTGCAAAATAAAACTTGCGTTCGAAAGTGGAAGCTCAGCGTTTTTTCATTTGCACGTAAAGTTTTTACATTAAAACTGCAGGGGCAGTTTCGTATAAGCTTTTTCATTTATTTTTGGAAGGATTAATCAAGGCTACACGACTAAAATAAAAATAAGACATGCAAATGTGAATACGGAGTGGTATATCCCTACTTAGTATTATAAATGCAAAAGTTACTCTGTCTGTCTGTTACGTTTTCACATCTAAACCGCGGAACCAATTCTGATGAAATTTGCTATAGATATACATTTGACCTTGAGAAAAAACATTGTCTATACTATATTAAAATAGGATATGTTTATTTGAAAGAAGTTATTATAGTTATAGAAGTTAGTATAGTTGGAAATTTTTTCCCCTCTTAAAATTATCTGTAATAAAAATAATTTACGGACGAAGCTGCAGGTGGGTTAATCTATACAAAAAAATAAAATTGGAGTTAAAGAACTCCAATTTTATTTTTACATTTTACATTTTACATAAAGATGTAATATTAAAATAACTGCTTTTTATTAACTGCATATTATGTATGTGTTTACAAGGTACTTATACCAAAACAACATTTTTTGGATTTTTTTTCTGTCTGTCTGTTTGTACCCGCTAATCTCTGAAACGGCTGAACCGATTTGACGGGACTTTCACTGGCATACAGCTAATATAATAACAAAAACGCGTTCGAAGTCGTGGAAACATCTAGTTATCAACAAAAATTAATAATCATCTCTAGATAATACACATAAAGATTTAACCCAGGAGTAACCGATTATACTTGAATTATATTATATTATATTTACATATATTCAAGCCAGCCTCTTTATGAGGTAAGTAGAGAAGGTTGTATGTCAAGTGTCACTATTCCTATATACTTGCCTTGCTTACTCCTCATTCATAATTCACTCTCTTCAGACACGCCGATTCGGAGACTCTTGACATCATTCTCGGATAATACACGTGGAATGTCAACCTAGGTCTCCCTGGGTACCTATAACCATCCACTTATTGTACATCTGTTTTGTCAAGCCCTCTCTCATTTTCACACCGGCAATAAATTAAGTAGATAAATAAATATTATTGGACAAATTACACAAATTGATCCAACACCAAAGTAAGCATATTATATGCTTGTTTTATGGGTATTAATTAGATATCGATGTTACTACACGGAAATACTAAGATAGATGATAATAAGCTACAGTATGTTCATCACACAAAATATGTCTGCCTTCATCAAGAATCGAACTTAAGCCTCTTTACACCACTGAGGTGATTTAATTTTGATAACCTGTAAATACATATATTATCTCTAATAATCTACTTACTTCGCGTAATTTCAATATCTTTTTTGTTGTTTTTGAAACATTAGTAATCAAATCCAAACCTAGTGGATTGTATGTAATATTCATCTTGTAGGTACACCTACAACCACTCGAATGAATTATGTTAGATTCAGATTTCAGATAAATCGTTTCAACAGTTTTAAATCTGAGTATATGATACTATCCACCCACAAATGTACTTTTTATGTACATATCTACGATCTAAATAAGGATAGCGACATCTTTTGGCCGGGAGGGACATCTTTTCGTTGTATGTGAAAGCCATTTAAATATTTTGTAGTATTTGCTTCATAGATCACCTGTAACAATTTCAAATGTTTTGCTGAATAAATAGTTATAGGCCGACAGACAGATACGATATTTTTGGGTACGGTAATACAAAATTATTAGGTATACTTCATTTTTATTATAAAAGAAAACCTCAATTGTTACAAATGAACAAAGCAGTCAATCATGCCGGGAATCGACGAAACAAAGTAACCCTCCAGGACGTATTACTGTCACAAAGGAAAATGATTTTCCTAAACCTCAAAATATATCAAGATCCGATCGGCTCGGGAGCCGATATTCTTATATGAAAATATGAGAGTTACATTGAAAAATATCAATTCGTCCACAAACTTGGATAAAAGGAAAAACATGTTTGGTTTATTCATAAATTCAACTGGATGTAGCTTAATAATAATAACCCACAATCTGGATATTTCCTTGTTTGCTAGAATATTTGTTTGTTAAATAAATCAGATGAATCTGATTTATTTATGCAATTTTCTCTATTCATATTGTCAACGAGATAGTGCTTATGTGTGTTTGTATATTACGTTTTCACGTCGTAACGGCTGACCTATTTTAATGAATAAATTATATTATTATTATAACGATATTTTAATTAATTACTTAAAATATTTTTTTTTTTGTAAAAACTCTTCATCGTTTCGGAAATATAAAACCTTAAAAAACATTAAATGACAAACATACTATATCATCGTTGGCGCTTGATGAAACTTCCACATGTTTTTATTTTAAATGAGAAACACATGTACTTTTTCACATATAACTTATAATTGAAAATTATCTTTTATATAGCCGACCGGTTTCGCGTTTTACAGTATCACCAGGCAGGGCCAAAAAAGGATTTTTTGACACATTTGTGTTCACAGTGCACAAGTATGTCAAATGCATGGTAGAGTGTGTAATATTTTATTTATTGATTTAATGCACCTACTTTATAAGCATTAGTTTTGAAAACATATTAATATTTTAAAGTACTAAAAAACAAATTAGGACGTTTTATTCCAAGATTTTAATAAAATATTCATTGATACACGGGTGAAACTGCTGGAATCAGAATAGAGAGTAATATAAAAATAGTAAAATCCGTATTTGTGTTATATTTTTACAGCTTAAGCGTTGAACTGATTATAGTAAAATTTTGGAGGCAGATAATTGAAAACTTCAGATAAAATATTGAGATTTTTCTTTATTTCGATCGGTTAAGACGTTCCCACAGGAAAGTAGTTAAGCTTAAAATGTAGGCACAGTAATTAAACTATAAAAAAACATTAAATCGTAGAAAACATATACATTTTCAAGCTAAGCTAACTAAGCTAATTTTCATTCACTCTGCCTGCCTCGCAGGGGACGGGGTGCGATGATATGTGTGTAAATCATCATTAAATCCGTTGTTATTTATCTTTTAGTATAGTAAAAACGTTACAAAGAGAATCGAAAACAATTTGCATCCACTTCTCTTACACAAAAAAGTCCAGGAAAAATATATGCAAAAATATTTGTTCATGTGTATTTAGATTGTGTAGATCGAAACCCTTTGTTAGTGAATTAACAAGCAAAATGTTCTCTGACTATTTTATTTCGGTATTAACAGTATTCGGAACGTGTTCCCGGCAATCCGGCTTACGTCTCGTTGCAAGTCAAATTTTCAATCGACATTATAAAGTCAAATAGGTAACTCCGTACACGTGTATCACATATGCCTTGAATTTGGGCGTTCTAGATTGTCCGTTTTTATGAAAGTTACAAAAAATATAATTTAAGTTACAAAAAAAAATACGCTCAAGTTACAATTCGAAACTAAAAAAATACATTGAAATCGGTTCATTTGCTTAGAAATTTTATTGTAGAGATATCTAAAGAGAGCTAAATCGAATTTTATTTATCTTTTCTAGTATCGGAACATTCTAGAACATTCAAATAGTTCGATCGTTTTTGCGTGCCGAAATTAATTACATTCCTTGTATTATTGATTAATCGTTCTTTGAAGATTTAATCCGTTTTATCGATCGGCAGTTCTTCATGTAGAGAATGTCGTAATATATATAACTCAAAAACTCGAGATTTTTGAGTTAGCTCCTAATAGATCTAGGGGTGCCAATTATGATAAATACGCACACACACTCACACTTATAACACCTATATTTTTCTGTCGGGGGTTAAAATTGAGGGATTACGATATATCTTTGAATAAGGAAGATAAGCTAATACGCAATTTAAAGTGACAAAAGAAGTATATCCAAAACCGTTTAGATGAATCTTTCTACCACGACAAAAAATAAGGATTTAGAATCTACATAAGGGTTGAGCATAAAAATACAGGCCACTATTTTTAAACACACAATTCTAAATAAAAATATTGTGTTATATCCGGTGAATATAAAAGCGGTCCCATCAAGCGCTAAGTAGCTGCACAAAAGTCAAGCGACTTTAAGAGCAAGTTTTATTTTATTTACAGGTGAAGGAAATGACCTGAACCTCCTAGACGGTGGCCCAATTGAATTAACGCTACCGCCTTCGCTGAATACTATTTGCGTCTAGGACTGCCTCTTCTGATTCGCTTTTTTATTTGAAAATCTTGCTTTAAACAACTAGATTAAATCTCGTTCTATTTCGTTCTTACGATACTTGTAGGATAAAATATAGAACATCTAAGATTCCTAGGCTAAAAAGGCTATTTTTGTATATTGTATTGTAGGTACAACTAAAAACTTGAAAATAATTCTAAGTTATGAAGAGTTCATGTTACAGGTGGAGAAAACCAAACATAAGTTAACAATTCAGAGTAAACAGCGTGGTGTGCATTATACTGTGGTTCATAACTAACCTCTAATATATAGTTATATAGAATGATTATGATATATATATATATATACAGTTAGATAAAAGATAATATTTTAATATTACATACAGAGATTCCAATTTTATTTATTTCTGTAGATAATTTTGCGAATAGTTCAATATTAAAAATATTTTATTTAAAATATAGTATGGCACAACTAAATCGATAAAATATTATGATAAGAAATACGTTTGCCCCTAAATTCCTAGTACGAAGCCATTGAGCGTACCAAATTGAATTTCACATGGCGAGGATTTTAGTAAGTTATATGAAAGTAGTTTTCCCATGGCTATGGCATTTCTACACCTGAGGCAAATACTGATGGCTGCAATATTTTTTAAGGATTTTGTGCCAAAAGTGTAAAAATAGGACCCTATTACTAAGATTCCGCCGTTCGTCTGTCTGTCTCTCAACATGCGGTATCTCTTTTTTTTATAGTATAAGACAGCGAACAGGCACACGGGTCTCCTGATGGTAAGAGGCAACTGTGGCCTATAGACACCATAGATGTTGTAGGTGCGCCGCTGCCCTGTGGTCGGGCTGTTAGACCTTATGTGCAAGTCTACCGGCTACCACACCCTCCGGTCCGGAACACGACAATGTTATTATGGCGGCAGGAATAGGTAAGGCGGTGGAGCCCTACCCGGGCGAGTTGCTGCACAGTACTCTATCACCTAGTTAATGTCATGGTGTTGGTGACAATAGACCCTGTGCTTACGAGCTGCCTGGGTGGAAGGCAGTTGGTCTATTCTACAACGGAACCCGGACCAAGACGAGGATAAACCATGATAGTAATAAAATTTTAATTTCAACAGATGATGTATTTCTGATACCGCTTTAACAACAAATACTAAAACGGGAATAAATAATTAAAAATTTTAAATGGGGTCCCATGCAACAAACGTTTTGATTTTGCTGTTTTTACAAATAGTGGTGGGGAACCCTTGGTGGAGTCTGATTCCCATTTGGCCTGTTATTTTTATTACCCGCGACGGTACGAAACGGCTACAAGAATTTGAGGCGGGAGGATATGGTTGTGTACGTGTGTGCGTGCGTGTGTGTGTATTGTGCAAGCCAATGTTGCCATTTATTTCCAAAACTACTAGTCAGATTTTCAGTAATGGGTTTGAGTTTGATTGGTGGATGTTCTACGAAAGGTTCGGTCGCAACTCACCACGTGAACGTTTCTTTATGAATCCAATGTTGCCATCTATCTCCAAAAGTATTAGTCCAATTTTGATGCTGTTTTCAGTGAAGGGTTTGGAATTTATCAGTGAGTGTTGTAAAATAGATTTATGCTCATCAGGGCGCGCTGCAATAAAGTTTTGTGATACCCAGCCCGGGATAGAGTATCTTGTTTTTATGAAGTTCTTAGGATTACGTTAATTCTATAAGTCGGAGGCTTACTAATATAATTATTTAATCCTTTTTCAGTCATATTAAAACTGTCGTGGGACTTGACAACATTTTTAATTTTTCTTTTTTATAATTTCTCTCAATCTAACCCTTTATAGGTCATAACTTTTTTGGATGGTTTTTAAATATTATGATGTATTTTAGAGCTAGTGGAGGTATAAGTATACTTTGGAGACAAACTTAACTATTGACTCCTTCCTGGTTTGCTTGCAGGGAGAGATCACATATGTAACCATGACCGTTTGAGACCAAGTGCGTTTGAACTCAACTTTGCAAGTTAAAATGATAATACAATCATAAAAATCAATAATTTACATCAGCGTTTATACCATAATATTTTCGAAAAAGGAAATTATTGAACTCAGGTGGTTGGAGAAAATTTTTTCGAAAACTGCATGGATTATCCTGCCTCCAAACTCCGCTACGGTCTCCTCTGGCCCTGATTCTATTTCCTCGTCCTCTTACACCAATTCCTCCTCTGGTTCTAGGACCGCTTCCACGCCATCTTCCACTTGTAATTCCCCTAGATCTAATACCTCGACGAGCAGGCGTATTTGGTATTGATAAACGCGATGAAGAACTGCAAGACCCTGCTTGAGATATACCTGGTTGAAAAACATTATCTTTTTGAAGTACCGGACCTCCAGGATATCCAGGATAAGTTTTTCGCGTGGTGTTCACGCGAAAAACTTATCCTGGTGGTGTGACGTGAAGTACATTTTTATTACTAATATGAACCTTAAAGTGTAACTGGACGGGTGGTTACAAACATGGAACATTTTTAGCTTTTGACCTATAAAGGGTTAACCATAATATGTATCAATCTCTCGCTTTTTCGAGCTTTTTTGTTTAATACCTTGACTAAAATAGTAATAATACTTTTAATATATCCAAGAAACTATTATAAATATAACTTTTATAATTTTAATAAAACGTACATATTTTGACGCCAAGTCTCTTGCCGAGTAGGCAGAGAGTATCGAGTGCCAAGTGTCATGATTCCAACATGCGGTGTGGAGAATTTCTAGAGCTAAAAATAATAAATAGCTGCTAGGACCTTTATTTTTAATTAAGTTATTAAGCTCTGATTTGTAGAAATGTATTTTATTACTTTTATTCTGCTTTTATTGTGCTTTTTTGATTGTATCTATCAAAAAACAAAAATAAAATTATAAATATGTAAGTTTTTATGGAAGTTTGCACAGTAATATTTATCTATGGTTAACGCTTTTCAAAATAAAACAATAAGGAACAATAAAATGACAAAAACACATGGGAATATTTTGACCCACTGTATTTCTATAATAAATTGATTCTGAGATTTTTTCGACAACTTAATCGCTTTATATCCAAATCCACATGAGAAGGGTTTAAACCCTTTTCAAACTTAACATATTTTACCAAGTTCCAACTTATGTGGTATCATTTGACAAACAAAAGAAATAATTTTCTGAGCATACTTTTTTTTTGAAAAGATACATAATGTATAATTCTATATATATATTTTTTAATTAGAACGTTTAAAAATGAAACGTCAACGTTAAATTTTAGTTTTTGATGTTACAACCGTGGCATACAGACACCATAGACTTGTAGGTGCTTCCCTGTCTGTTATCGGGCTGTTAGACCGTATGGACAAGAAACCAACTCCCATACCCTCCGGACATAAACATGATAATGTCATTATGGCGGCAGGAATAGGTAAGGCGTTGGATCCATGCCCGGGCGAGTTGCTGCACCGGGAGAGTTACAGTACTCTACCGCAAGTGGTCATTTTGGAAGTGACCCAGTTACCTTATACCTTATCTTACGAGCTGCCTGGTGGGGAGGCAGATAGTCTATACTACGCAGGAGACCCTGACCAACATGGAAAATATTAATATGTAAATAAAATTACAAATATTATGAATAAAATAAGCAAGCTAAAGATATTTTGCATATTATTTTCGACCACTTCATGTTTGGCAAATAAATCATTTTTATTTCATTTTTTTGCCACTTTTACCTAATGGTATGAAACATTTTCATGCCCGAGTTCTTCTTGCACTTGGATAGTTTTTTATTAGTGTGTATCGAAAAAGAGTAAAATAACTTTAAGACAAAATCAGAATCGGCAAATATACCAAGCATTGACAATATGGTGGTAGTGGTAATTAAAGTAGTGGTTGAAACTCGGTAAAACTCGAAAGAGATATAAGACAGGTGTTTTTTTAAATGTTATAGGATATGTTATTTTATATTTATGAATAAAAAATAAAAATAAATTAATAAATTGAAAGAGTAGCTGCACAATGAATACTGTAAGTGGTAGAATTACCTCTTAGTAAAAAGATAAGGGCACTGATTATCTGTAAATCAGGTTTTTCTGATATACAACTTTGATACAAACGAGAACATAAAAATGAAACCACATATACTGTAAGTGCCTACTGTTAATCTGAGACTATTGAAATAAACTTTACGAGAACTACACGAAAAACTTTTTTCAAACAAATTAAATAGCTTAAAATAAAGTAAAAACGTGAACACTTTTATATTGACCTGCCGTAACCTTGTAAGGTCCGGAATAATCTACACGCACTATGTGACGTTGCCATCCACATAAATATGTCTATAATACTTGTCGGCTGATCGGGAATATATTATGTAAAACATGTTAAAACTAATAAAAAACTATAAACAATTCCTGTGACTAAACAACTGCTTGTATTAGTCTTTTTTTTCATTATATGGTCTGATAATTATATACGAAATATTTGATTTCATTTTTAGCCCCTCGCTTGTATCAACGTTGTCTGTTTTAGTATTTGCTATTATAGTGGCAACAGAAATATATTATCTGTAAATATTTTAATTATGTAGCTATCACGGTGTATGAAATACAGCCTGGTGACAGACAGATAGACGGACAACGAAGTCTTAATAATAGGGTTCCGTTTCACCCTTTGGGTAAAGTACCCTAAAAAAGAAACAATATTAATGTGAAACTGAATTCAAGTTTTTTCTCAACAATGTTTGTATTTTTACGATTGGTTAACGTCTACAATAAAGTAGATTTCACCAGTGGTAGATTGCGGTGCAGCAACTCGCCCGGGTATGGATCCACCGCCTTACTAATTCGTGCCCCCATACTGACATTGTCGTGTTCCAGTTTGTTTAACATTATTTTTTTTAGTGTGTATGAAACATGTAGAATATACTATCTCTTGGGATTGTTATCCCAGCTTCAAGTTGGCAACTCTTTGGTATTTACAGTTGTCATACATTATATTACCGACCGACAATCCATAAATCCCTTTGTATATTTTCTAATGATATAGGTAAAAGAAAATAAATTGTAAATTTCGATTTTATTTAAGCACTAGCTTTCCACCCGTGGCTTCGTCTGGGTGAATTATTTTAATAATATAATATACTGGCTGACCCGGCAAACGTTGTTTTGCCTTATAAATTATTTCTAGTTGATCAGTTATCGAGCGAGATCAAAAATGATTAAATTACTGAAATGGCCATAAAAAATAGGGGTTGGTGATAAAAAAGTAAACATTTAGGATTGTATGTACTTTTGTATGCTGTATCATAAAAAATACAAAAAAGTGTTGTGAAAGAAATTAAAAAAATGTTAGATTTGGAAGATTCATTAGAATCGGTCGAGCCGTTTCGGAGGAGTTCAATTACGCACCCCGTGACACGGTAATTTTATATATTAGATAACAAAGGGCAGAATTATTTTCAACTTATAATACTTATTGCGTAAAAACATAGGTACCTATAGTAGTCGTAATCATAATTAAAAAGTACTCTCTATACCAAATTTAGGCATGAAAGCGTAATAGAGGCAGACAGATTTACTTTTCACGTATATATATTATACATTAGAGATCATTGAGTACTAATCATCGGAAAAAGTCAGTGGCGAGCACTGCAATGATAGTGGGAACATATTAGTACCTAAAGACTTAGAATAGATCTGTATTATGTAAATAAGTCACCGCATACAGACGGATAAATATAATTTAAAAAACAATATAAAAAAAATACAAAAAAATATCTAACTCCAAATTGAGCTAATTATATGCCTGTGCTGTGAGTATAAGGAATAATGATGCCAGAATAAATTTAATAAGCATTCAGACCCGGAAATTATTCGGGGATAATAGGCGTGAAGGTACTTTTAAATTTATTATGGTTTCTATGTAGGTATTTCTGTGTATTGACCATTAATGCAGGTTATGGGATTAGCATACACGTCTAACGCCACCAACCAAACGAGGTTCAATTCCCGAAGGAGGCAGGAACAAATCTGCTTACCGTTTCGGGAATAATAGGCAAGAAGGTACTTTTTACTTTTTATTTTTTTTATGTCGCTGATTCAAGTGAATTTGTGTAGACACCACAGTAAGCCGGGCTCGCAAGCGGGTAACGTACGGCCTCTATTACAGGCCTAATCTCGAAGCCTTTCGCTCATATATTATCATGAAAGCAACGGTGATATTCACGGAAAATTTCTGCCAAATACTCCGTAGTGTTCCAAATAAACAAACAAGCGGTCCAAGCTTAATGAAGCAGAGCCATTTCAAAAGATGAGGGAATTTGAATCAGACGATTTTTGTTTGAAGGAAAATTCACTTCTATTTGAGTCAAAGATGTTCTTAAATGATGTTAATTTAATATAATACAAAATTTTAACGAGTCAAACGCGTAAAACGCTGGCTGTTTTTGATGTGATGACGTCATCATATTGACGTAATAATCTTTTTGACACTTTTGAGACGCATTAGTCTAGTTTGTCGAGAACATAAAGCTAGAAGTAGTTCTTCTAGATTCTACGCCTAACAACGATCTGTCCGTAATATTATTAAGCACCTATTTCAATCTCATAGGGACAGCTATCTCACTCTCATTAGGGCAGTTTGTGTTGAGTTTGTCAACTCCACAAAACGCTGCAGAAAGAGAGAGCCAGTACTACGTATTCGGAACAAGTTTTCATTAGGAATGTTTTTTCCAGATTGAACCAAGCTTCATGCATGCTTGCATTGACAATTTAAAATTTACCTCGATATCATTTAGAAAATATTTAAACTTTATCGTTAGGCTCTAATTCCCGAAGGGGTAGGAAGAGGTAAATACTTGGTGCAAACCCAGGTAATTCTGGGTTAATTCCATGATATTATATTATTTTCATGGCCAAAGAATTAGGGTCACACGCTATCTAAAAAGGTTCCTACGGGAGAGCAAAATAAATTAAATAAGCTAAACACTTGGCCAATCCTAAATGTGGAATAAAAGCTGAAAACCTAAATTACTTATCTTATGTGTTACAGTTTTGCGATGAGTTAGTAAAACCTTACTAATTGCGAAACCCTTGTAAAATCCAGGGCATTATTTCTATAGATATACCTGTAGTCGCTTAGTGATATAATTTCGATCACAATAAATTTAAAACATTTTTTGTGAAAACCCTTTCATTGTTTGATAAATGCCCTTGAGCGTGATATTTGAAAATATAAAATCTTGAAAAAAATTAAATGACTAGTCATTTAATTTTTGACTAGCAATTGACTTGATTGATTGACTAGCAATATAAACAATTTGACAACATAGTATGTTTGTCGTATGTATAAATATGTTAATAAGCGTCTTATAATTGTTTGACTAATTATAGGCAATCCTATAGATTATAAGTAGAAATTCCACGTTTCCTATCTTAAATGTCCTTCATAAGTCCAGCACCAGAGCAAAACCGGTACTGTTACATATTCATATTTACATTAGGTTCCATATTTCCATAAATTTGTTGTTAAGATCCATATATATCATATTAGTTTACAAACAAAATTACCTGCAGCACAATCGGTCCATTCGTTTAGGAGTACTGCCACAGACACATTATGTACACGACTAATTGGACGTGGTTATGCAAACTAGAACCAACCCACAAGATGTCAGTTTTGAGATACTTAGGTTTTA
Organism: Lasaia peninsularis; assembly: GCA_018236625.1. NCBI lineage: Eukaryota > Metazoa > Arthropoda > Insecta > Lepidoptera > Riodinidae > Lasaia > Lasaia peninsularis. The sequence goes on from DVZL01002081.1 coordinate 15,721, forward strand.
GTTAATTATCTGTGAAGGTTTTATTCCCTAAATTTATTTCTTTTAAATATATTATTATATGTAGAACACTATATTGACGAGGATATACACACAAAAAACAATTATTTTTTTAAACGTTTTATACATATTTGATTACAAAAACCTAATGGTTTCTTGTTGCAAAATTGTTGGTGTGTGTGTTGGTTCCATATCAACATTTTTAAGGTTCAGATTGAATTATAAAATAAAAGAATTATGTGTTTTTAGTTTATTTTCATTAAAAATAGGACAATGAATAAGGAAACGTACCATTGTAATCTTGGGAATCACTAGTATCAGATGCTGCTACATCTACATGGTTCCCATA
>DVZL01002082.1:0-16066 GCA_018236625.1 Lasaia peninsularis
AGTGAATATACGAAAATTCGGGCTCGGAGTTCGTATCTTTTAACTGTCAAAAAGATACACAATAGCCCCGCAGGTCGGTCAGTCAAAAAGGACAAAGGATTCTATATGTATAGATTAATCCTTTCCTGAGAAATTTAAAGCATGTTTGTTGTATCGCCGGCGGGGCTTCCGACGGTAGTATTCTTAAATCTGGCCTTATTTTTTAATGTAACTAGAAATGTACACATCTGCAGTTACCAAGTGGGGACAACTATTCTTTCTATGGTAAAACTAATAATAACAAGCTTTTTACCAAACGCATAATGTGTACCAAAATGGCATTTTTGTAATTTAGTCTGTAAGTCTCTTTCTTTGTTGAGGCTAATCTCCAAAACAGCTAGACCGATTTTGATGCCAATTTAACTGGCAAATAGCTTATGTATAAGGAGTAATTCTGGCTACATTTATTTTAGAAACATAATATAAAATAATTAAATTCAAATTCGGACGAAGTCGAGGTCACAGCTAGTTATTGCATATTATAATGCTATTAGTATTTGGGAATCCAGGTTTCTTATAACATTACATATACTACAGTTGATACTCACAAAAATAAAATTTTTGTTCATAACCGTTTACATTTATATTTTATGTATTTTATTGAAATTATGCAAAAAAATCTAAACAAATAAATAAAATTAGAGTGTCTGTTTGTAATACTAAAATAACCTCTTTTTACTGAATGCATAATATGTAATGATTTATGTATGGCTTTCAGTACATATTATACCAAAAGATCATTTTGTAGAATTTTTGTCTGTCTTTCTGTTTGTTTCAGCTAATCTTTGAAACGACTGGACCGATTTTGACGGGATTGGCACTAGCAGATGGCTAGATATAATGAAGAGTAAATTAGGCTACATTTTTTTAATTAAATTCAAACGTGCATGAAGTCGCGGGTCTAGCTAGTATTAATTAAGTACATGACATCTGACAAAGACTTTTACTCTGACGATAAGCAATACCAAGAATACATACTAAATGCAAGCTTTGAGATCCATACTAAAATTTAAAGTATAAATTGATCAAGGCTAATTAAAAACATTATACGTGTTAAAATAAAAATGAATAAAGGTCTTAGCTCACTAACACGTCCCTTCTACGCCTCGCCTAAAAAATATCATTCAAATTTGGGCATGACCTTGCGATATAGTCTATAATGGCAACACAGCAGACGCCGATCAGGCGGCTAAATTATGTTGCCAACTATATCGTAAGGTAATGCTTTAAAGCCCATATTTGAATGATATTTTTTAAGGCGAGGGGTAGCAGGGACGTGTAAGTGAGCTACGACCTTAAACTTACTTGTTATTTTTGTATTTGTCTAGGATAGCTTTATAAGGTTGTACTGAAGCATGAGAATGTGTACGAGCCAACTCCTGCATACAAGGTTCCAATTCAGCTAGTGTATATCCAGAACTTTTTATTAAAACTGAGGGCCAAGCTGAAAATTAAGTGATTAGAATTTAGATCATACAATTTATAATTATCAAAATCGTGTTAAAATGTACGATTTGAACACACTAACCCAATTTTGATAAAATTTCATAACTTCAGTAATTACGGCCAATTTTGAAGATATGATATTTTTTACATTGATACATATTTTCAGGACGATTCCCATGTCCTACAGAGAGTATCAAGTGCCACGATTCCTACATACTTATCTAAGTTTCTCCAAATACTGTACTCCTCATACAAACATAGTATTGCAGACTCTTGACACCACATATGCATTGTAATATAGTTTTGTCAATCTTTATCTTCCAATGTTTCCACATGACTGAACCAATGGAGCCGAAACTTTTTTCAATCCCACTCTTTCTCTGCTCTTACTATTGTGAATACGGTACATAAGCATCACTCCTCAAACTTTATGAAGGGCAGGCATTTCAACGGCATTTATCATGCTTTCATGGATTTTCTTTCAGTGAAAGTTGGGTGACACCCATTCTAACAGCACTCTGATTCAACCCAGCCAGCTTTTATTCACTCTATTTCCAGCATTCACTCTCTTCTCTACTTCCGCAGTATATGTAGAAGAATTTTAAGGTAACATGATCTCTTAAACGTCTACAGATATGTGTATGCCCATATTTCAATATTAATTGTTTGATGGATTTAGAATCATAATACGTACCTGCTTCAGCACATTGTTTGTGTATAGGTTTATCTTCTCCTCGCTTGTCACAGTCATTCCGCTCACACTGCAGACAGTGTCTCGCTGTGGCCAGGGCACTCGCAGCTATTATTGAAGGCTTATATTGAAGATATGGGTCCGCTTCCAGAAGAGATAGCTCAGCAATAAACTGAAATTTGTTAAACAGTAATATACTTTAGAGAACTTATTTAGTATGAATCAATAGAATCTCTTATGTACTTCGAAGTGATATTTGGCAAAAGCGATTGACTGAGGTATTAACTCATATTCCAAATCTTTTGAGGTATAAACTTAAAATTTCAAACATATTCCTCCTAGTAGATAAGCATTCATTACAGCAGCATTTTTCAAAAGCCTACCTCCAAGGCCGTAATGTAGGAGAAAAAAAATTGTATAAACTAAATAACTACTAAGACGAAATAACTTCAATACACGGGCATAGCTGAGGGTAACATGGGTTTTAAGGTTGAGGTAAATTGCAGTGGCATTTAGGGTATATTGTAGTGGGTGATAATTTTGCTTAACAAGGCATTGTGCATGTGTGCAAGAGGGTACATTCTCGTTATGTAAAAAGTGTGAAACTATATTTTACAAATACCACCCAACCCATAACAAGTCTAAAAATTAATAGTTAAATTAATTATGTATTAAACTGGTACTTTAAAGCTGTAGAGACTGGCTGGTGAGCCTCTGTGGTATAGTAGTATGAGCTTCGGACTTCCATTCTGGTTATCCAAGATCGAAGCCCACCATAAACCAATGGTTTTGCTAACTTATGAACATTTCAAATTCGACATAATATAGGACTGAGACTAATTTTAGTCAGATCTCCTAGATTAGATAGTAGAAGATGAGATAAGGCTGACTAGGACAAAGAAGATCGGCACACATGTTAAGAGTCTATATTTTCTTTCTATTATCTTACAAGTCATACGTTGTGCAAATTATTGTGGTACATTGCTTCATTATGTTGTTGAATGTGTATATAATTGTAAGTTTGATTGTGAACATTGAAATGTTCATTAATTTATAAAAATTTGATAATATACTTACAGCAGCTAGATGGAAAGTCTTCTTGGCGAGTCCATTTGAAATACAGTAATGTGACAGGAAAGCTAGTGAAGTTGGTGTTGACAAATCAAAGGAGAGCACTCTTAAGATCAGGTGTTCCATACGGAGGACTTCTCGTTTTGTATAGCTATTATCGGTGATGTACACAAACTCTGATACCCCAGGTGGATACACCTCTTCATATTTTCTGCAAAATACGAAACATTCTTTGGTTATGTGGAATTCAGTGATATTTAGTATCTTAATATTTATTTTTATTTATCAATATTTTATTATTTTACCAATGTTTGTTCTCATTAATCCTAAAATAGACCTCACATTAAATACAAAACAATGACTAAAAATACATGGAATATTATAAAGAAATGCAGCATGGACAAACCTATATGATAAATCAAGCTCAATTAGTGTTCAAGAGTGTTTTCCATTTACTGTTAAAGAACCCATGTTATAACACTATGTTTTCAATAGCCTTTTATTGTATACAAGTTATTTTTCTAAGTCTACTTCTATTATGTGTATAGTGTTAACAAATACAAAATTCCACCATTTTCTTAAGTATTGATTGGGCCAGAGGACACAATCCAAGTAAATACTGCAAAAATCATCAATGAATCAATTAGTGTTTCATCTATTTTGGACTGAATTGATAAAAAATTTTAACAGTGTTGACCTACATACTGTATCCATTAAATTAACCAACCATACATAGAATAAGAAAACCATATACATATTCATATACTCAAATTTGACCTAATCTAGAAATGAATAGTACAATAAGATGGTGGTTGATCGGTGTAAAGATGGGCGCCCTTGTCAAATCCCCGAAATTAGATACAACTAGTCCTGATATTATCTGGTGCTAAGGCAAAAAAGAAGTCCTATAGATTAACAAAGCTTTTTTAATTTCTCGTTTCTCATTACGCTAATTATGATTGGATGACAAAGATCATAAAATAATAAATAAATACATTAGTATATTTTAGGTTACAACTTACGATGCAATGTATGTAGCAGCAGTGCCAACCAGTTGCAGTTTAGTATGTACCACACTCATGTAAGAGAGAAAACGATCAACATAGGACACAGCAAGGTGTAAAGTCTCATTCTGCTGATTATACTCATCACATACTTCAACGAGCCATTCAATTAGGATAGACCTCATAACCTGGGTGATGTCTGGCTGCTTGCGCATGTATCGTGGGTTTGGTCTATTTTTTACCTGGTAGAAAAAGAATTATTATAAAAATAAAAACAATAAATAAACTATTCTGAGTTACAGCTAATAGGATAAACATTTTTCTTGTATATTATTACCATATCCAAGTATTCAATCTATACATCTATTTTACCTGGTGGTATAAATTTACTACACTAACAACTTACGAACTAACAGCTTATTAAAGGTGAGCATAGATTAACTGGTTCACTGCCAACAAGAACAAGTTCTGTAATTTGAGGGTTCTATACAGTAACTCGCCCAGGAAAGAATTGTGCACCACTAATGAATACAGTCATAGTAACATTGTCATGTTCCAGACGGAAGAGTAGGTTTTCACATTAGGCCCAACACCCAAACACAGCAAAGTTTTTCCCAAGATTTGAGCTTAAATTTGTACCATATTTTTACAGCAAAATGTTATTAGCTTGCCACATGCCACATAATTATTGATAATTATTATTATCACTAAGTTTCTTTGTGACCATTGTGAAAACCTACATTAAGAAGAGAAGCCATATGCTAGTTCCCACTCTTGTGCCACAAAAAATCTTTGTTACAAATGTTTAAAAGCAAAAATAATAGCTTGGAATATTTTGTTTGCATGAACAAATTGTATTTTAAAAAAGTTTTCTAGGCTAGGTATCCTAAATTATCGACAGCTATGAAGTTAATGCCAGATTTTTCATAACAATATGTCATTAACTAATAACACAAAATAATAATTTATTTCTAAGATTGCAATTATTATATTATTACTTACCTCTATTTCCCTCATGTATTCATAAATATCATCCCGGTACTCTGCTACATGGAAGAACATTTCTCGGTCCGTCTGTGCTTTTGTTGTTTCCTCATCCTCTAAATTGTCCTCCAAAATCTGGCTCTCATTTTTAGATACAGACATAGACAGTATACTTGTGTCCGCTATTGACATGGGTGATTCTGTTACATCTTTCTTCTCTTCAAGAGGAGGCCTAAAATAGATACACATATTATAATAAAATTTAAATATAGACATATCATTTTTAAGTACTTATAGTTTACACCATACTGATCCAAGCTTCTATGACTATTGATTACTAGAACAAAGTGCTCACAAATAAACGCTATACTAATGACCTTACATTTTCCCTTCTAAGTGGTAATGGCTCATTACTTGTAACTGTAGAATATAGTTAGTATTAAATATAAGCTTGACAGTTACTATTAATTCAATAATTTGATAAGTTTAGGGCAAATTGGGCATAAATCTCAGGTTTTCTCACAATGTTTTCCCTTACCCTAAGAATACTCAACAAATGTACTTAATTTAGAAAAACTAATTGATATATGGTAGTGTTTAAACCTGTACCACCAAAAAAACAATAAAATCCTACCAAGGCTTTTTTTTAACTTCATAAAATTTGTGCTAATACTATGACAGATTATTATTTTTATTTCATATGTGATTGCATTCAAAATATTTTAAATAATTCAAATAACAAAGTATTAATTACTTTATAATAACTAAATAAAGAAATATTTTTAATTACCGATAACACTAGTATCACAACATAAGTTAACAAGTTCTGTGGTAAACTGTTTATATAGGCCAATTTAAGAATTTAATGTAAGTTGTTTAGGCCAGCTAAAATACATTTCACTTTATGCAACCTACTTACCATTCAGCAATTTATTCACATTATGAAAATAGTAATAATATTTTAACCTTATTTTCATGTAAAGTGCATTAATATAAAAGCAGTTTTATCCACTCTTGCACAGTAATATGTATGCTACTAATCTAGAGTAGTAATCTCATTAAGAAATAGGTTTTTAATAACTTATGACAAGTGAGCAAAGTTTTAAAGGGGTCAGACATTACCAACAAAATCACTGGTAATAAGAGTGCTCTTCAGCATCTAAGCAAGTTAGGGTAGACCCCTAACTTGCTTAGATGCTTTCTTACGTATTTTTGCCACTTCATGCGTCATGTTCTAGTTTAACGGTAGGCTAGCCAGTAGGTTGACAAATAAGTCTAACATCTAGTCGTAATCAATAAGCTATAAGAGTGTTGCTTAAAGTTATCTCTTTCTAGAGCCGTATGCTTGTTTTGTCTTATCACATAAAAAATTATTTTGACATAAAAAAGGTACAAACATTTTTAGAAAACTGTGGAAGCAATCTATCCACTAGTATTTTCTAGTTTGGAAAAGTGAAGTGGTAAATTAATATATGAACCAATATAAAAGGGACATTTCACTAACATCTTCAGCAGTAAGCACTTTTTAGACTTACAACATAACCTTTTGTTAATAAGCTGACAAAACAATTGTCAGTGTTCTCCTTTTTTGTCTTATTTTTATGTTATAAGTACATTTATTGTACACAAAACATATAAGTATGATATAAATGGTTAATAGTTAAAAAGTTACTGTCAAAATTGCCAATACACATTTACGATCAAAAGATTATAAAACTTGTGAAAATTATATTAAAAATAATTAACTATTACAGGATGTTGATACCTGATTTTTTTGTTGTATTATCTATATTGGCAGATCTGACTGTTTTTCAAATTCCGAGTTTTTCACAAAACATAATTTGATCAGTGGCTTTCTGTATTGACTTCAAATATATTATACAATAATCAATATGCCTCTTGTTGAATAATATTTCTAAATGTAACACTAACCAGTACTCTTATTTTTAATAATAAATAACTGTTTTTATACTGTTTTGGTTGACTATATTGAAATAACAAATTACTTCAAGCAATTTAGTAACCTGTTACTATACTCAAAATATGTTGGTTACAAATTGCTGAAATTGTTTAAATTGGGAAATTATGTTTGGAAAATATTAAAAAATATATAAAATGCAAGTTATTTCAAACTTGAAATAATTAATAAATTAATAATTATAACCATCATAATGGAAATCACTTAATTATGCTTATAATTTCTATAAATTATTACAAAATAACTAACCTGATTTTAGTGTCTTCTTTAACTTTTTCATTCTGTTTCTCCACCTGGGCACATAGTGCTTTGACATTCTCTGCTGCATTTAAGAAAAAGTTTTCTTTTCGTGTGTCCTTAGATACAAACGGTTTAAAAGGTTCCCGTTTCTTGACCTCCACCTCCGTCGGCTTATCTTCATAAACGCTAAAGGCGCGAAACTGAGCCACTGGGGGCACAATGTTCTTTTCATTTTTAATTTGACGAACCGTTCTATTTTCATCTTGAACTTTGCATGGTCCATTCGTCAACCCGGGCTACAAGCAATTTCAAATTTAACACAAAAAAAACTGAATATAATGCAAACACAAAAGTCAACAACTTACAAGTTTACTACTCCGGTTCTGGTTGCAGGTGAACTGGCTGAGATCACCCAGAGCTCGTCGCTGAGCAGCAGAAAACACCTCCACATCTTTTCTTAACCCTAAAGAAGCGTTTTCTTGATCCTCGTGAATACGAAATGATGCCATTGTACTTCCAAACTTTTAACGGCAATCACAGGAGAAATAGTTATAAATGAAATTGTAATGCAGAGAATGCCTTCCGAAACGGAAACACGTTTACCAATACAATCAACGTAACATTGTTAAAAGATGTGAGTAAATTTAAAAATAAACGCAAGCTAAAATTAAAATCACCCTCAAAAAGCTAAACAGCGTCAACGGACAACAGACATTTTGGTTATCTTCAGCTGTTGCAGTTTACTTTGTTCTATTGTCTTTGGTAGTTCAAAAAGTAGCCAATAGCAAGCTAGCGTAAAAACGCGAAAAATAAATTGAATTTATTTTCCCAATGTTAATTACAATTTGTAAAATTATATTTGTATTATTTTACAAATTATAAATATAGCAAAGAAAATATTTATCTGAGCCATAATGTTCCTTATTTTGCATATACTTGAATAATTCTATAGATTAAATTTGTTTTCCAAAATATATTTGTATTATTTTTACAAATTATGGTGATGAAATTAAAAATTATTTCTAGCAAATATGTTTCTAGTTTTTCGTATGTTAAAAATCCAGCTGTTGATTAGCAGTCCATTTGTCGTATTTGTAGATGTGAAGAGATAGCATCCCGAATGCGATCTCTTTGTATAAATATTTTATACTCGTCTGTTGCTCTTAGCAACCAATTGTTGTTATATTGTTGACACTTAAATAAGAAATATCTCTAACATTTATTTTATAATATTAATTACTAAATATATACATTTGTGTATCCCATCATCTATTCTTTCTTAATAAATTTAAAGGATTGAGTTGAGTTGTTCAAACTTCGTCATATTTCGCGCGTTTTGCGTGACGTCATATGCCAGGTCCAGCGTTTCTTTATTCTAAACTTTTCAGTTATTTCATTCATAGTTATTTTCAGTTTTGATAACTACAAATCACGGAAGAAGTCGAAAAACACTCGACAATGTGTTTTTTGAAAATAATTCGAAAACGATAGTGCAAGGTGACAAGAAGGTGATATATCTCCTAAATCTTGTTTATATTGTTGTGATTATTTTAACGTAATTATGCATTATTCATAATATATATGTAAAAAGTAAGTTTTGCCTTAGCTATTGAACATTAGAAATTTCGGTTTAAAATTAACCTAACCTAGTTCAGAAAAGTTCAGTATAACTAATATATAATATAATATAATTCCTGTTGTGGTTATATGAAATGTTTGTGGTTGTTGATTTATTTCAGGTTAAGGAAGATACAGAAAATTATATTGAATACTGGCGAACTTCGTACCGCCCGCACTTGGAGATATAAATATAGTTGGCTGAATACGAACACACACAAAAAAGTTTTTAATTAATAAAAAAAAATGGGTTGATTGTAGAGTTCATCAATTTAGGGTTTGTTGTATTTTTATAGGCTGTGTCATAAAAAATAAAAAATTACTTATAATGAAACTAAAAATGTCATTGTCCTAGATTAACTACAAATCTAAACTAAACTTTACTATAAATTATAATCATCACAAGAAAACAAGGTTAAATTTTTTTTCTCAACTACTTACGTATATCATGATATGAGCTTCAATCCCGCTAGATTAAAATAATTTAATGTCGTGTTAGATGACGTCACATTTCGTTCGACCAATGGTGGCGCGTTTAGGAAGTTTGAATTTCGCTCCCTTATTTTGCACTTTTCGCATATTTGATGGCTTTAAATGACTAGTAAATAACAAAAAAATATTAAATTATAATGTGACGACAATAAGTATTCGAGAAATAAAAAATTTCAGGCCATTCTAAATTTTATGCATATTCCCTATTTGTCAACATAGGATTCACCTAAAAAAATTACATAAGATCCCAGATTTTATTTAATTGCTCTAGGAATGGAATGTACTATGTACTTCACCACTACTAAGGTTTGAAAAATATGCACTGTAATAAATTTTTTGTGCTCAAATTAATCAAATAATCTTTGATTAATCTTGGCCTTTATATTATTGCACTTAAAATTTTAAATGATATAATGGTTACACCAGGAAATAAAGTGACATATTATTGGTTTAGAACTCTTTATTTTAAAGAAATTTTGTGCATCAAAGTTCTTGTTCAACACACCGTGAAACAAAACATAAACAATCCAAATGAAAAAAATATCACACCATAAATAGACATTGGAATGTTTGATACTCTTCAGTTTAAATCTAATTATTATCTATGTTTAAAATATATATCTTTTTACAAATATTCATCACAGTTCATCACTCTCTTTTTTCTTGTCTACAAATTGGAAAGATTGAAGAATATTAAGTCGCACAGCCAATTCTTTTTTCTTTTCATCTGATATTTTACTATTTGTTAATTTCTTTACTCTTTCGTTTTCAGTTTTGACAAAGTCATCTCCCTTTTCTATTACCTTCTCCATTATTGTCTTGTAAATTTTACCTGACACAGCATCCTGAAACAAATAATTTTTGCATTAATTTATTTAAAAAATGTACACATAGGTAGTTTCAGATAAAGGTTTTGTGGCTTTCTGCAGACTACATCATGTAAAAATAGCTTTTGTAAAAAAGCATGATGTCATGTAAAAATACTGTTACATTTGTTACTAAGAGTGGTTTCAAGGGTCCCCAAAACCAGTCATTTATATGAAAAAGTAATGTGTGAAGGAAGTTAGGCAAGTATACATATAGGAATCATGACACTTGGCACTCTGCAACCCACAACAAACTTGGCGCAAAGATATGAATGTATTGTACAGCGTAACTTCATGTGATGATTGAATATCATAGAAAAGGCTGCACATAAACTAAAATTAGCATAAAAAATTTTGAATCTACTTCTTCCCCCAAAATGAAACTATCCCTGATATTGAGATAGGAAAAGGCTAGTCATCCCTTAAATTAAATCCAGCATATCAATAGTGATTTATACCTTATTGGGCAACTTTTTAAGTACATCTTTGGTCTCCTGCAAAACTGCCTTTCTTGTTTCCAAGTCAGCTTTTTTAAACTTAATGGCAAGTAAATCTAGGTCTTTTATACATCCCGGAAGGTTTAAAAAGAGGCCACTTTTTTCTCTAACAAATTTTCGCAACTCATCACTAGTGAAGTCTTTGGCATCGAATAAAATAGGTTTATCGGTTTCTCTTAAGAAAAGTTTAACAACTGGAAAGTTATCTTTTGTAGCTCCATATTTCCTTGCAAGTGCTTCATTATCTTTTTCTCCATAGTCTTTAACGCCAACTTCGGCAAATAGTAATTCATCTACATCTTTTGATTCTTTGGCTAGTGCCATAAATGCATCATGTTTGTCGCCGTACGGAAACGCCACATCGAATTTTATTAAAGAAGCTTCGAACTTGTTTACGATTTTATCAAATGAAAATTCATCTAATTCAACGGAACCACTATTAGCATATACTTTACACAGAATTAACATAAAACAAGAAAAAGTTAGAAACTTGTGCATTTTTAAGGGGCCTAATAATTACAACTAAACGAACAAAGTATTGTGGAATTTCTAGAATGTTTTTCCGGACAAACCGCTATCTAATTTACACGTAATTAGTAGATTCAGTCAACACAACAGCTATTTTTCACAGAACTGTATTTTGTGATGACATTTTTGTCAATAAATACCAAATATAGTTGACAGCGCCGGCCGGTCGAAATCTAAATTACTGCACAGTGTGACTATGGTAAAATTCAAAATACTGCTTAGCCAAAACATGCTATTTTATTTTAAAGTATGGGGAAAAATCAGCAATTGATATTATATTTAAATAATTCTCATGTTGCGTTACAACTTACAACGCTTAACACCAGAATTCTTATATTGTTTCATTTGTTCAGTAAAGTTAATATTTTAGAAAATTGGTAGCTACTTAATTGTGAAAATTAATAGCTCAAAGAAGAAATAATATGGGTATGTAATATATTTTAAATTATAATACATAATATAATTTACCTTGACCGATTTTTTTTGATTTACCATATCGTTGGTCGAGGACTTAGTGTAAGGCCTAACGCCTCCAATCGACCGCGAGGCTCGAGTTCGATTCTCAACGGGCCGGGCGTATTTTGCTAAATGATCTAAGGGCGCAGGCATTTGTATGAAGGACATAGATGTGTTTCTGGGTATGAGTGCTTATTAAGTGTATTCAGATAATATCTGTGTAGTAATATCGTTAACACACATAACACAAGCATATAATTTTTTTACTTTGGGGTTAGATCAATTTGTGTAATTTGTTCAAAAAGGGAAATGTTCTTATTTTATTTACTGCGATCAATATTTTAGTAAGAATGTACTAAAAAATAATATCAGTTTTATTTGAAATATTATTAATACATACAAATTCAGTGTTGGATTTAGCCTTTGGCTTCGACAGTTGCGATATCTATACATTACAAAAGAAAAAAAATGCAGTTTTTTTCTAATAATTGTGAATGTGGTTTTGAAGATGGAACATTAGAGCACATATTTTTCTTCTGTCTTAAAATCATTGTTCCTATATATGATATTTTACCCAAAGATTATCCCCGACCAATAAATATTAATTTCGTTCTTACTCAAGTCCATTCATCCCTTATATATTATGTCCTAGCTAAATTTTTGAAAGTGAATAATATTAAACTATGAAATTAGATGTTAATTGTGGTGTTCATTTTCTGTGTTGTACCTATGTATGTAATATATTGTTACTTATATTTGTTAAACTAAAAATGCTTCAGCTATACTGCTAATATTGTGACAACCTCCCTACTTTATGTGATAACAAACCTTGTCTGATAATACTAACAATGTATTGTATACTAGCTGTCCTCTCGCGGCTTCGCCCGCGTGAATTATTTTAATAATACAGACAACTTTCAAATTGCAGACATTTTTCCGAATTATAATACTAATCGCGTAAAAATATACCCCCTTTTTAATTTAGTCGGTTAAAAAGTAGCCTATGTCCTTCCTCAAGGTCTACTCTATCTCTGTACAAAATTTCATCAAAATCGGTTCAGTAGTTTAGGCGTGAAAGCGTAACATACAGACAGTGTTACTTTCGCTTTTATAATATAAGTACGGATTTTAGGGTTCGGCACCCAGAGCTAAAGCTCATATTTTCACAAATTATTTTGTTTTGCTGTCATGACGACAAATACCGAAAACATAATACAATAATTATAAGTATCTGGATAAGCGAGCTTTTTGAATTAAATTTATTTATAACTATGCAAGTTAGGTACTTTCTGATAAAATATATTTAAATCTCAAGTCAATTGTGCTTCTGATAGAGATACTATGAGATTTTATGTATTTTTTTAATTTTAATTTTACTTTTCAAATAATGTATACATTTTGTTTTAATGCCTTTTTAATTTGTTAGCAATAAAAAAATAAAATGTTAGTGTGTGTTTTAATAAAACTTCTTTCATTAAAATTAAACAAAATTTGAAATCACAATTAAAAACAACATGATTTATTATCTAAAATTAATGACATACTTAGTCTTTTTAGGGTTATATATTCAAATGGTAAAAATCGGGATTAATGATTTTTAAATAACAGACGCATCTCCATCAGAAGCGCTATCGACTTGAGTTCAGAATTATTATCATCATCATCATCATAATCATCATATTTTTTTTGGTAATGAAAACAAATATTTGCTCGATATATTCTCAGAATATCTAGTTACCTACGTGTTCATTATTAATTATTAATGTTGTTTCTGACTCTATTAGTAGGGACAAACGAATAGTCACTCGATATATTTTCAAAATACTTAGTTACAAGTTTATTTGTTCATTAACAATTACAATGAATTTGTATGTGTAAGACGAGTTTTTTTGCCGTTTTACAGACAATAGATTAGACCCTTAAAAATAGTGAAAGCCAAGTACTTATTACATTATTAGTTACAAGAACTAGCTTTCTCAGAATGTCTATTACTTTTTTATGGGATAAGACAGTGAACAAGCACTCGAGTCTCCTGCTGGTAAGAGACGCTATAGGTAGTGGTCAGGCTGTTAGACCTCATATGCAAGTCTACCGGCTATCCTACCCTCTGGACCGGAACACGACTATGTTGTGATGGCGACGGGAGTAAGTAAGTCGGTTACTAACTTTAATTTAAAATACGTAATCAATATGAAGTTTTCTGATATAGGTATCTAAAACGTGATTTTTTGCTTTTTATTTAGAAAATGGATACACTGTCGTTTCGGAACCCTTCGTTCTCGAGTCCAACTCACACTTGGCCGCTTTTTATTAATTTATGCTAAAGTCAAGGATACTTAAAACTAAATGTGTCTTGTAAAATTTGAATTTGCGTAATTTCCTCAAATAAAAAGCAGCAAAATCACATTATATTTTGAATGTAAATACAGATTTTCCGTATATTAACTTTTAACTTTGATATTTTTTTACAGACTTGCCATCTTGCCATATTAAAATAACTGCATTTTACTAAATGTAAATAATGTTTTTTATAATTTTTGTCCGTCTGTTTGTACCCGTCAATCTAACACTGCTGAACACTGGCAGACAGCTGACGTAACAAGGAATAGCTTAGGTTTTTTTTATTTTAGAATTTAATATTTAAAATGTAATAGTAAAAAGGCGAACGAAGTCGCTTGCACAACTAGTAAAATATATGTCTCGTAGGCACAGCAGGTCTTAGTCACCGTGAATTCTTACAGACAGAGGATGTTTTGAAATACGAAATAAACGTGAATTAGGCTCAAAAGAAGTTTCAATGATGAATAAACATTTCAATGAAGATACAAACGCATTAAAACTCGTAATAACGTAAATAAATAGATCTTCCATCAAACGTAGTTATGGTTTGTCATAACGCTATCAGCTAATGGTAGACAAAACCACGTATGAGAGGTATATAGGGTGTGCTATTACCAATTTGGATACTTTTAGGATTTATTTCTACTTATACATTTTTGGGTAATTCAAGAAAAATTCCTGTCCTTAAAGTTTTTTTGTAGTTACAAAATTTAAGCAATGATTTATGTTTTGTTATTAATTAAGTATATTGTTATTGAGCCTCTGGGGTTAATGGTACGTGCTTTGGAGTTCCATCCCGCTCACCATGTACTACCAATGAGTTTTTCTTACTTCCCTAATGGTATATAATCCGAACATAACATTTAGAGTATGATCGCAGATGTATAGAAAAAAATCGATAAGTGCGATCTATAAAAACGGCAAAAAACACGTTTATAGTATGGGAGCACCATTTGTATATTTATTTCAATGTGATTTTAGTATTTATTTTTATAGGAGTAATAGAAATACATAATCTGTGAAAATTACAACTTTCTGGCTATCACGGTTCAGGAGATATAGCCTGGTGTCAGACAGACAGACGGACAGCGGAGTGTTAGTAATGGGGTTCCGCTATTTACAGAACGCTAAAAATAAAGAGTAAAGTAGACCTTTGTATTTAAATATCTTAATTACAAATAGCACTTAACAAAGAAAAAAGAGGTTGAGAAGTTTTGCAAGCGATATCGAAGATTAGTCAAAAAAAATCAGATTTCTCCAAATGCCAAAGTTTCAGAAACATTGCGAAACAACGTATAAGTATTATAACTAGCTGTACCCGCTACTTCGTCTGCGTTTGTATTTAATTATTTTATTTTATACATTTCTAACATAAAAGTAGGCTAAGCCGCTCCGTATTAAATAAGCTGTCTGCTAGAGAAATTCCCGTCAAAATCGGTCAAGCCATTTCAAAGATTAGCGGATACCAATAGACATACAGACAGAGACAAAAATTCTAAAAAATACTGTTTTGGTATATGTAGTACCTTGTAAACATACATATGCATAAAGTTTTAGTGGTTATTTTAATATTACATTCGGACACTCCAATTTTATTTCAAAAACTTATAGGTACTTTTAATTAAAAGCTTTTATTTAACTTGCAATGTAAGCATGTAAGTATATGTGTTCGGGTGGAATATTAGAACTCAATTTTGAAGTAGATATCTTCAAACGATGAGCTGTAATTTTGTATACACGTTTAGTTTAGATGACAATGCAAGGTAACGTACATGACGTCATTCAAAACCAATATGTCGGACAAACCAAGATGGTGG
>DVZL01002083.1:0-16064 GCA_018236625.1 Lasaia peninsularis
GAATAAATTTAATAAACACCCAGACCCGGAAATACAAACATCTATGTTCATCACACGAATGTCTGTCCCCGTCGGGAATCGAACCCGAGCCTCGCGGATAGTCGATGCGGTTAGGCGTGTACGCTAACCACTCGGCCAACGATTTTTATTATTTTTATTATTCTCTCTTTGGTACATTTTTGTCACTTTTAACAATATAAATATAATATTTTATACAGTATAATGTACTAAAACTTTAAAAGGTATATGTAGACGAAAAAAAATTATTTAATAATAAATAGATAAGCTGTAATTTAATAAACACCTATAAAATTTATATGAAACTACTAACTTTCCGCCTGCGGTTTCACTCGCGTAAATTATGAATGCGCAGAATTTTTTTTGACTTATAATATTCATTGCATAAAAGTATACCTATTTATAATGTAGATTATAGCCTTTGTGTTATCCTGATGTATTAGATATATTAGGGTAAAATTTCATTAAAATTGTATGTGAATAAGTAATATTAAACATTAGTCGTTAGATGATGTATGTTGACTTTTTTTTCAATCTTTATATATTTTTTTAAATACTAAACTAACAAAATGTTGTATGTATGTTTTCTCAGTAAATAAATAAAAAAAATAACTTATCCATATAAAACAAAAATAAATAAATTAAGCAATGTATATGCTCCTTAACGTGTAAGGCAGCCTACAGAGACATTAAAAGGCCGTTACTTTGCTTCCTTTTACTACCTCCAAAACGACTTTTTTATGCATGTGAGTAATTTAAAGAAAATTTATCTAAAAGACGTTGGATGAATTTTGTCGACCGTTAGTTTTATTAGGAGATTATAAGGTAGTTTCAGTTGAACATCATGTCCGTCTACGAGTTAAAGTAGTCTAAAAGGATCATCACGACATGCTCAGGTTCGATTCCCGACTGTGGCTGATATTTTTATGAATGAAAAATCGTTTGTATTTCTGTGTATGATTTTTATTAGCTTCATTTTGAAATTGAAGCATGAATTTTATTAATTAACACAATAATAGAATCGTTTTAGTAATTTAGATTCAGTTTTTTTTCTATCCAAAAAAATTTAATTTTGTATCATGGTTTTCGAGTCCTGAAAAACGTCAATTTTGCATTTTCGCACACCTATAATTGTTAATAACTCGAAAACGGTTAACTTTAGAAGTATGATGTAAAGATTTTTTTGTTTAGAATGACCCAATTAACTTAAAA
Source organism: Lasaia peninsularis (assembly GCA_018236625.1). Classification (NCBI taxonomy): domain Eukaryota; kingdom Metazoa; phylum Arthropoda; class Insecta; order Lepidoptera; family Riodinidae; genus Lasaia; species Lasaia peninsularis. The sequence goes on from DVZL01002083.1 coordinate 1,231, forward strand.
AAGTTAATTTCGACCCGATTTTTTAAAATTTGCTTATAAAGTATATTTAAAAAATTTCTCGACCACAATATCGCTGGGCAAACTTTATATATATATATATATATATTTGTATATTTGTATATATATAAAACCAAATCTAGATTTTACTGCCTACGGAGAGCTAGAGCCGCCCTCTGCTGCCCGGACTATTTAGGGAACGAAAAAATTGCGCGATTCTTCCAAAGATATTTATTAGAAGCAAAAGAAGTAATACAAATTAATCAGCCAAGTGCAAGTTGGACTCGCATCTATAAAAACGGCAAAAAAGATACGTTTGTTGTATGGGAGTATCCTTTATATATTTATGCTAACTGTGCCCGCGACTTCGTCCGCGTTTTTATTTAATTATTTTATTTTAGATTTTTTAAAAATAAAAGTAACCTAAGCGGTTCCTTATTAAATTAGCTGTTTACCAGTGAAAGGTCCGATCAAAATTGGTCCAGCCGTTTTAGAGATTAGGGGGTACAAACAGACAGGCAGACAAACGGAGGAAAATTGTAAAAAATACTATTTTGGCATAATAGGTACCTACCTTGTAAACATACACAATATTCATTTAGTAAAAAGTGGTTATTTAAAAATTACATACAGACATTTCAATTTTATTTATTAGTATAGATTTTATATTTGTTGTTATAACGGCAAAAGAATTATAAAGTTTTCATTTCATTCATATTTCTGTTACCGCTATAACAACAAATACCTACTAAAAACAGAATAAAATAAATACATAAAGATTTTTTTATAGAAAAAAATACAAAAAATATTTATTTTTTTGCTGTTTTTTTTGTGTATAAAAACGGCAAAAAAACCTGGATGATCGAGCTTCGCTCGATGTTTAGCACATCAGGTTTTTTGGAAGTGTATTTGCTTTGAAAATATGAGAAAGAGTTTCTCAAAAAAAGAAATATAATAAAATATACAATTCGACTGAGATTTGAACCCGGTTTTCCTGCGTTTTAAAGCGCCCGATTTCCTAACCTAGCTGTTGTAACTACGGAAACTTTGGTGAAATTTAGCTTCGTATTATAATGATAGTTTATATCCAATAAAAGCACAATTACTAAGAAAAACCTGAAAATAAAACCTAGCTAGATCGATTTATCGCACCCGAAACCCCCTAAATATAAAATTTCAAGAAAGTTGCTTCAGCCGTTTCCGATATCGCTGATATATACAAGAATTGCTCGTTTAAAGGTATTAGGTAGATAATACGGAACCCTTCCTGCGCGATTCGGACTCGAAGTTAACAAATTTTTGTTTTATATTAAGTACATTCTAATAATAGTCAAATTATTTAAATTTAGCAAGCAAGAAGCTACATCTTTAGTTCGCCCCGAGTTATTCCGACTAATTATTCACAGAGATCAAAGGTTCGAATTTCAGTAATACGTCGCTCTCAAAGTTCCATATATCCTACTTATGAACATTCGCAACTAAATAATATATATTATATTTGTTAACTAATGTTGCCAGTATTTAAATATTAGGAATACAACACATTAATACATACTTATTTCTTACTAGCTTTCCGCCCGCGGCTTTGCCCGCGTGATATATTTTAATAACATAGATAACTTTTAGAGAATAGATTTTTTTCCGATTTATATAAATATTTATTGCGTAAAAACAAACCCCTGTTATTCTCATGTATAAGCTATCTTACTGTTAAGTTTCATCCAAATCCGCCAAATAGTTTTCTCGTGAAAGACTAACAATTTTATTTATTTTTATATTAAACTAGCTGTGCCTTTTCCGCGTTTTTATTCAGTTATGTTATGTTATACACTTCTAAAATAAAATTCTAAAAAAAATAGCCGAAGCCTTTTCTTATTTCATCATCTTATCGGGTACAAACAGACAAACTGACAAACAGACCAAAATATCAAAAAACTTAACCGATGAAGTTAAACTGCGCTAAACTAAATTAATTAGTTGATTAAAAGCGTGACGCGCGGCGGCTGTGTTTTCAGTATGGTTGTGTGCATGTGCGCGTGCGCATGTGTGTGTGTGTGTGTGTATGTGTATGTGTGTTTTTTTAATGTTTACAGCTGCCTCCTGTTAAGACCATTAGCCGCGTAAGGTCTCGGGTTCAATTCCAAGGTTTTTCAGATTATTCTAAGTAAGCATTACATTGTCCGGGATTGGAATGTGCGCAAACTGGCTGTACCTTGGCTAATCGTGTGTGTTCTAGTACATCTACTGGACTTACAAGTCGTGGATATATTAGCACACCTCTGACTAATCGTTCAGGGATAATAGGCGTGAAGGTACTTTTACCTTTTATGATTATCATTGGTTTTTAAGTTAGTTAAACAAAATGATAAACACACAGATATACCTACTGTACGTATTAGGGATACATAAATCGACTGCACGATACATATTTTGGCAATATTGGTTAATTCATCATATGCATGACTCGATTGCATGTAGTCGCTGCTGTTCGATATTTCGCTAATATTGATGAGGTTCGAGTAAAAATGATTGGGATAACTTTGTGATATTTTTGTAGCAACGGAGGATTAAATAACTTCAATGCGCCGTTTTAAAATTATTTTATCCTAGTCTATATCAACTTTTTTGTGGTAATGAAAAGCAAACAAGCAGACGGATTTCCTGATGGTAAGAAATACAAGACGCCTATAGACACCAAAGGTGGAAATGGTGCGTTGCCAACCTGAGGCTAGGATGGTAAACCTCTTGCATAAGTAAGTTTACCAGCTACCCTATCCTCCAAACCAAAACACGACAAGGGCGAGCACTGTCGCTGTTGTGGCAGGAATAAGTAAGGCGGTGGTACCAATCCGAGTTAGTCGTTGCAAGACTCTACTACCTAGTCAATGTCACGGTGTTGGTGACAATAGACCCTGTGCAGTGTTGCCTAAAGCTGCCTAGGTGAAGGGTAGTTGGCCTATTCTACAACGGAACTCGGACCAACACGGACACAAAATCTATATATCATTACAAATAAAATATAATTTTGAAGTGTCTGTATGTAATATTATAATAACCGTTTTTTACTAATTGCGTATGTATGTCTACAATATACCAAAATAGTCTTTTCTATATTTTTTCTGTTTGTCGCTAATCTCTGGAACGGCTGAACCGACTTTAATGGAACTTTCACTGGCAGACAGCTGATGTAATAAGAAACGGCTTTGGTTACTTTTACTTTAGAATTTTGTTTTAGAATTGTATAAAATAAAATAATTACATAAAAACGCGGATGGAATTGCGATCACAGCTAGTGTATGATAAAAATCCGTCAAATACTTGTCTGATTCGCGCAGGAAAAAAATGCGAAAAAAATATCATGTTTTTAATAGACGGTCCCCGATAGATGAAGCGGTAATACGACTCCAAGCTAAATGTTGCTAGTGTCATTTAGGAACTGTCCCAGCATTTTGAAGTTAAGATTAACGTTGTACGATATTTCATCTGGAGGAAGCTACACTTTCACAATCGTAAAATTTTCAAGTTGATACCTTAATTTTATTATAATCTTATTCGTATAACGTTTTGGTCTCAAGGATTACCTTACAAGGATAAAAGTAGCATAACCTATTCCTTATTACATCAGCTATGTGATAGTGAAAATCATGTTTCAGAAATTAATGGTACAAACAATAAGACAGATAGCTTTAATGTAGCCTATATTCTTCCTCAAAGTCAACTTTCATTAAATTATAATTATTATTCATTAAGTGTCAAATTTCATTAAAATCGGTTCAGTTGTTTAGGTGTAACAGACGGATACATGTGGTAGAGCGTTATGCAGCAAATCCCCCAGGTAGGGATCAACCACCTTCCATATTCCTGCCTCCTTACTTGTATTGTCGTGTTCCGGCCTGGATGATAGGCTTTCGGTAGATTTGCACATACAGTCTAACAGCACAACCACAGACAGTGATGCATCTGCATCATCAATGGTGCATATAGGCCACGTTTGTCTATTACCATCAGGAAACCCGTGTACTTGTTTGCTGTCTTATAGCATAAAAAAGATAGACACACAGATAGAGTTACTTTCGCATTTATGATATTAGTAGGGATTCCCCAAATAATAAATATAATAACTCACAAAAACACGATAAAAATAGAATTCAAATGAAAACATCTTAAAACCCGTATACCTTTGTATATCTCGTTAAAACATCAAAATAACCTACTCAAATAATGGGAGCGTAATAAAACACAAAGGTTGCCTAGTATCACGTTTTATAAGGTAAAGAGGCAACTTATACGGATAAATTTCCTCAACAATACTCGACTTTGTATAAGAACGGGGTACAAAGCGGTCCTCATTGTAAAATAAACTGCACTACTGTTATTGTTACAACAGGATTTTAAGTAAAAGAAGCATTAATAAAGTAGGAATGCAACAAGACGTCTCTAATATCAAACGTTGCTTTGGCATAGAGATGGCGATTATTTCCGAAAAAGAACAAAATTTAAATCGATTCGATTAGTATCGATATCGATATAGAATCGATTCACAAAGAAATCGAAGTCTTGAAAAGATTTTTCAAAGGGATCGATTGCTAGAAAAGATTTTTTAAACTTTGGGTTTACAATGTAATTACAAATATATTTTTTTATTGAAAACAAGATAAATTTTATTATTACACTATCTTATCGGTATATTGAATAACATCAATTATTTAAGATCAAGTACAAAACAACATATTTATTTTCAAAAGTGTCAAAGTTTTCGAAACCGGCGTGTGTGTATGAAGAGATCAATGAACGTGGAGGAAGCAAAGCAAGTGAGCAGGGATCGTGACACTTGGCACTCAGTGCTCTCTACCTACGCCGCATGGGACCAGACGTGAAGATATGTATGTATTCATTTTCTAAATGTATTGGTTGAAAAGTCAAGAAAATCGATAATGTGACTTATAAATTATAACTTAATCTCTGATAATCTGAACACAAAAAAAATCGAATGTCGATTTTCAAGGGTGAAATTATATCAATTCACTGAATCAATTTAATACTACTTATCGAGTAAAAATCGATCTTTTTGGGTCGAAAGATCGATTCTTCGATTAATTGATCGTCATCTCTACTTTTGTAAATGTTGATAAATCGCATTATAATACGTTCTCGATAAGAAACTAGTGATTTATCCATAAAGCTAATGCGTCAATGTGTATATTTATTAGGATTATTGGCCGTGGCTCGAATTCGTCCGCGTTTTTATTAAATTATTTTATTTTACACATTGCTAAAATAATAGTAGCCTAATAAATATAAAAACGGAGCATATTTAATTTATGCTCCCGTATTTCTTTTGATAGACAAAATAACGTTCAATTTTCATGCAGTTTAATGCAAAATATCAATCACAATTGAAATCGAAATAGCACTCTAAATATTAAAAAAACTTTGCTTCGGCTACTTGATGTAAAGTATAAAAATATGTGATGAAACAGAATTCCGGTTCAAAGCGCCAACCGGATAAGTTTTAATGAACCGGTAACAAGTTTTTCCAGGAACCGAGTCTGTAACACGAAACTGACGACCCCACCAATAATTACTGAAAATTCATGCTTCAAACTATTGATTCTGTAAACCAGTTTATAACTCGATACTTATTTTGAATGTTTAAATGGAAGAAGTGGTATCTTATTTCACGCTAAATCAATTTTGCTACATTATTGTATGTGTCAACTCAAAAAACTGTTGTTAACTGATAGTATTAAATAATAAGGAAGACGCATGTTATTTTAAACAATACTTCAAGTAATTATATAAATGAAAAATATAACACTCGCAAAATAGTGATAAATAATTTAATAGAAAATAATCTAAGCTATCATAATTTTCGGATGATTTAAACACCGCCATTTTAGCGCGCTTATTTGTGACGTCGCCGTCCACTGAGGAGTAAGAACAATAATTTGTCAACGAAGTGAAATTAAGTGGTGTTATATATAAATATTGTATTGTCCCTATGTGCTTAAAATATGCAAAAATAAGAATATGTATTGACATGGCGTTACGTTGCGTGGGAATTTAACTTCATTAATAAACTAGAATATTGGCAAAAATATTTATGTGGGTATATTTCTTCAGTAAAAAAGATTACACGTTATTTTTTTGGACCATATCTAAATATTATATTCCCTATTGTTGTTACTTTCTTGTGACTAGCAATCCGGATACACACACATATGTATACAAAATTTCATGAGAAAGTAACGAGATATCAACCTAGGTCTCCTGGGACACTCACGTCCACCCACTTTCAATTTGTATATACTTTTTTCTATCCTTTATCCTTAACGAAAAGTGGAAACTCAAAAATGAGTTTCGTATGCAGTATAACTGCATATATAATGTATGTACAATGATAATCACTTAGACTTCATCAGGAGAAACGCGATGATGCTATTTCGAAACATTACTTATCAACATTTTAAACGGGAAATTCTTGTATATTTATTTATACCGGCGATCTCGGAAACGACTCTAACGATTTAGGTGAAATTTAGTACCTAGGAGGTTTAAGGGGCTAAAAAATTGATCTAAATAGATCTTAAAGCTCTGTCGGTAGTACTTGGTGTAAAATAGTACTGACTCCGGTTTCGTACACTTAGTCAGTTTCGTCAGATGGCATTTTTTTCAAGCAGGCGAAAGCTTATTGCACTGACAAAAAAGAACTATCGAGCCAAGCTCGGTCGCCCAGTTTCTGAATATAACATTAAACCCGTTAATCATGAGCAAAAAGCTGTAGGTAAAGCTATTATAAACTTAGATTGTCTTATCAAAGTACAAAAACAACCAGGTTTTGTTATCATTCGCGTGTTTGGCCACGAACAGGGCGAAACAAGTCTCATTAAAACTTAGTCTACTGATGAAATACGAATCAACTTCCCGAGGAGTATTTCAGTAACCGCTTGTTTAACAGCTCACTTGTATTGATGAACTGGGTACAAATTGGCATATTCTTGAATAGCACTTGTATGTTGCAATACTATTAAATAAATAAATATTTCAGGACAAATTACACAAATCGATCTAATCAAAAATAAGCAAATTATATGCTTGTGTTATGGGTGTTATTTAACGATACTAATGCGTAGAAATACTTATATGGATACATGAATAAATTTAATAAACACTCAGACCCGGAAATACAGGCATCTATGTTCATCACACAAATGGCTGTCCCCGTCGAGAACGAAACCGAGCTTCGCGGTAAGTCGATGCGGTTAGGGGTGTGCGCTAGCCACTCGGCCAACGAGGCGGTCAACTATTAACTTATTACTTAAGCCTCGGTGGTCCAGTGGTACGCGCTTGGGACTTCCATTTCGATTTCCAGGTTCAAACTCCGCCATGTACCAATGAACTTTTCTAACTTATGCACATTTTCTGATTGTTCCTACGATGATGGAAAAGGTTGAGAGGAAACCCGGGTTTGTTTTTTGAATTTAACCTATTTGAGGATTGAGCTATGTTTCTCTTCTAGGTTACATAGATCAGGTAATGTGTGTCGATCTGTGTGAAATCCTCTAGATTTGGTAGCCGACCTCAATGTCATCTGATAAAACTGCATAAGTCTAGTGTTAAAGTACCTCAACGCCTATTATCCCCGACGGAGTAGGCAGAAGCGTGCTAGTATATCCATTACTCGTGAGTCCAGTACATATACTAGAACATCAACGATTAGTCAACGTACATGGGTCCACAATGTGATAGGTGGTAAGCCTATCGCCACTTTGGGCACATTATAATCCTGGGTAATGTAATGCATACTCATAATAATCTGAAAAAAATCAGTGAAAGTCTCATCAAAATTGGTCCAGCCGTTTCAAAGGTTAACGGGTATAAACAGAGAGACGGACCAAAATTCTAAAAAAAATTAATTTGGTATATGGTACTTACCTTGTAAACATACATACGCCTTTAGTAAAAAGCGGTTATTTTAACATTATACATACAGACACTCCAATTTAGACATATCATTGAGTATCAAAAGACAATGGTAATAATGTGATTTTTACTTCCGAAAAGCAAGCGTCTATTTTGAAATTATTAGACATATGTATTAAATCCGCACCCAAACCAAAATCACAAAGACAAAGACAAATTTGTCACAGATAACAGTAATTTTGCATATTACACATGAATTCCTGCTTAAAATATATCAGCAATTTGGCAACAAGGACAAGTTTTAATGAAGCAGTCAGCGTTAACATTGTAGCGTACAAGTTCTTGATATCAAAGTCACTAAGCAACTCTTAGTGTGGGGTAAACTGACACATTTCGTCTTGTAGCACTTAATGTTATTTAGTCTATGTTAAACATTTGTTAGCTTTCTACACAAATGCCTTATTACCTCAATAATTATAAGACGGTTGGAAAAGTTTATTAAGCTTAAATTAAAACTTTCTGTGCTATTCTAGGGAGATTGAGAAGAAAGGCGATTTTTCCCTACAAAATGGCATGTTAATGGCGAATACCAGATATACACATTATGACTAAGACAACTGCCACTTATTACAGTATAAATGTGATATCAGATATCAGAAATATTAGATATATTATAAGATTTTACCCTTTGTTGGCCCGGATTCCGTTATAAAATAGGATAACTGCCTTCAATTCAGGCAGCTCGTAAGAGGCGAGCACAGAATAAAACAAATGTTTAATGGGGGCTCCTATATAAAAATAAATATGTATTATACCTATTTTTAATGTCAGGTTGCGATGAGCTACGAGTATTTGATTCCTCAATCAACGAGTGTCGTTCATCGGTTTGTTATGGTGTTACGGTAAACAGTTTCTAAATGTTTAATGTAATACCGTGACGTTTAAAATATAATTAGAAAATTTCCAACACTAACAAGTTTTAATGGAACAGTCAAAGTTGATATTGTAGAGCCCAACACATTAAACTGACTCATTTTGTTTTGTACCGCTTTAGTTAGTAGTCATATAAACAATTTTAAAACTTGAATAATAGGTAAATCAGAATATGTAATAAAATTAAATTATATTGAACTAAATATTACATGTAGAATAAACCAACTGCCTTCCTACCGGGCAGCTCGTAAGAGGCGAACGTATGTTAACTGGGTCACTGCCAACATGACCACTGGTGGTAGAGTGCTGTGCAGCTACTCACCCGGGTAGGGTGCCACCGGCTTACCTATTCCTGCCGCCATAATGTCGTTGTCGTGTTCCGGTCCGGTAAGTATTACAAATGGGAAAAAATATGGCCCTTACAAAGGTATATAATATGTTACTATAATATTTTAAATTTTTGTTTTAAATATTTTGTCTATCTGTCTGTCTGTCTGTACTTGTTAATCTCTGGAACGGACCAATTCTGACGGGACTTTCTGTGGCAGACAGTTAATTTAATAAGGAACGGCTTAAGCTACTTTTATTTTAGAATTTTATTTCAGAAATGTATAAAATAAAATAATTAAATAAAAAAACGCAGACCAAATCGCGGGCACAGCTAGTATAAACATATAAATATAATACTAACCCCATTTAAGTCCCCTTGCAGGTTTATCTCTGACATGACAATACACAAAACGAAAATATTAACGTGTGGACTAAGGGGTAGAAACCCTGAATATTCAATATTTTGTCACATTTAAAATATACCTAGTACCTTGGCTAATCGTGGGTGTGTTCTAGTATATCTACTGGACTTACGAGTCGTGGATATACTAGTACACCTCTGCCTACCTCTTCGGGGATAATAGGCGTGAAGGTACTTTTTTAAAATATACCTAATTACAAATATACACAACAAACAAGTTAATGGAGCAGTCAGCGTTAGCATTGTGCTGTACGACACAAGTCCCCGAATATTGTCAAACTTGCTAAGCAAAGTTCCAGAGCACGGTAAACTGACACATTTCGTTTTGCAAAGCTTAATACCTACATATTGTTGTAACTAGATGGCGACTTTATAGTAACATCAATGTATTTCTAAACTTTATTCGTTTCGTATATCTTTTTTCGGTCTTCCGGGAGACAGCCCCTGGTATTATCGTTGTATTTATCCCAACAGTTAAATAATGATTTCTCGGGCTAAGAAATATGCTTGCACACACATTTTGGTGAGGTTTTAAAATAGCCTTAGATTAGCAACAAATTAGTTATTCATAAAAAAATACCGAGCCGCATTGTGTAATGTCTTATCCTATAAAAAATTACAATCTTGTATTGAAAACATCTAAATTATAGTATTTGTCTAAAATACAACCGTGCGATTCGGAATCGCATAAAAGTACTGAAATAAAAAAGCACTATGTTATCAAATGAAACAACTTTTTGTATTCCTTATTTCCAGCAATAAATTATTAAATTATTACTCACCTCTGTGGTGTAACGGTACCGCTGTCACCTGTTAAGACCGTTAGCCACGTTGGGTCTCGTGTTCAATTCCCAGGGGGGGGGGCAACTTTTCTTAAATATTTTTGATTTTTCTGAGCAAGCATTACATTGCCCGGGATTGGAATGTGCCCGAAGTGGCGATAGGCTTGTTACCTATCTCATCATGGGCCCTAATACCTTGGCTAATCGTTGAAGTTCTAGTATATCTACTAGACTTACAAGTCATGGATATACTAGCACACCTCTTTCTACACCTTCCAAGATAAAAGACGTGAAGATACTTTTTTAAAAATTATTATTGTTATTATTATTACGTAGTCTTCATAATAGATTCATAATATTATTGTTATTATTATTACGTAGTCTTCATTAAAAGAAATATAATTATAATACTTAGCAGTATAAAACAAAACAAACCTCTAGATTTACCCAAAGCCCATAATGTTATTTCTATTACTGGAAAATTTCCAAGAGATCAGATCCAACTCAATCAATTATTTCGGCCGCAATCTCCACTGCGATTCAGGATGGACAAATGAAGACAAATCGGCACCTAGTTCTATTCCCGGCGGACGCACATTACCAATGGATTTCGATTTAAGTATATACAAAAATACTTAGTTATTAGATAAATTGCACATTTTTTTATTGGATACGAAAGCGAAAAGACACACGATTCTGATGGTAAGAGACCACGGTAATCTATAGGTTACCATAGATATTGTAGGTGCGTCACTGTATGTGGTCGGACTGTTAGCATTATGTGCAAATCTACCGATTACCATACCCTCTGGTCCGCAAAATGACCATGTGACTATGCGGCAGGATTATGTAAGGCGGTGAATCCCTATTCGTTTGATTTTCTGCACAGCACTCTACCACCAGTGATTATGTTAAAAGTGAAAATTAACTTCTGCTCGCCTCTTACGAACTCTCTGGTTGGGAGGCAGAAATTAAAATTATACATCCAATACTCAGTCAAGATACCTAAATTATACTTAGTATAAGGACGTCGTTTGTTTTTTTAGAGTTAATTTCAGTCACTATCCTTCACAAGATACTCAAACCATTCTTAGTATAAGTATGTCGATTGTTTTTTTTAGAGTTAATTGTGATTTTATACTATAAAAAAAAAGTCTCGGAAACCGGAGTGTTTGTATGAAGATAGCAATGAACGTGGAGAAAGCTAGGCCATTGTGTAGGAATCCTAATACTTGGCTCTTGATACACTCTGCTTACTCCGTAAGGGACTTTTCCTCAAAATACGTCTGTGAGTATATTATGTACGGAACATGGACGTGAGAAATACAGTTTGGATGGGTTTTTAACGCCTCAGTGGTAAACCGGTCGCTTTCGGTAATTTGTATGATATTTGGCGTTAAAACACCCATCCAAACTGGATGGGTTTTTTAACGCCTCAGTGGTAAACCGGTCGCTTCCGGTTATTTGTATGATATTTGTTTATATCTTTGTGTTTAATAACGTATTAATGTGTTTATTTAAAATTGTCCTTAGTTAGCTTTAATAGTTTCACAGTAAATCATTACATTTTTATCGAAAAAAAATGTACATACAATTGTGATGATTTTGTATTTTTGGTTACCTCTCATTTGAACTTATAATTAGTTTCCTTTGGAGTTAAACATCTTCATTTTATTCGTTCAGAAATATATACTAAGAAGAAAAAAACCAGCCGCCGATAACTTAAACTAATTTATATTAATTATATTTTATATTAATGATCACGAACACAAATATTATTAGTACCTTACGTTTTAGCCCTGTTGTCTTTAAAAAGCGAAACCGGTGAGCTATTTTTAACTTTTTCGATTATAACTTGTAAGTAATATGTGAAAAATAAATTATTAATATGTTCACTTAAAAAATCAATACCTGGTGGAACATAGGTACTAAGTTTTGATTCACGAACTGTCAGTTCGTCGAAATCCAGTGAAAATAATGAAGCATGTTTATATTTGGTTTTAATTAAGCAAATTGTTTCCAAAATACATTCAAATTAAAGCAGTCATATAACAAGTATCATTTACAAACACACTTAACACTACGCTTTACACGGTTTGTACTTTGACGATTTAAAGACGTATTATTATAATGTTACACTTTCTATTAAGACAACAAACAAGCACACGGCTCTTCTGATAGTAAGAGAAAAAAACGTAACCTGAGGCCGAGTTATTAGGCCTAACGGGCTCTTTAACCAGCTGCCATACCCTCCTGACTGCTACACGATATCATTATGGCGCAGCACTGTACCATCAGAGGTCTTGCTTGCTGATATTGGCCCAATTATATGCTGGCCTCTTATGAGTTGTTTGGTAGAGAAGCAGATGATCTATTCTACGTAAGGGACCAGGAACAACTCGGGGAGATCTTCAAGATTTCTTATGTTACGCTCAATTGAGCGTAAATATAGATGTATTTTGAGATGATTCACTTTATTCAAATAATATTGCTTTATGGCTGAAGTGTTACGTCTCCTGTGAGAGAAATTTAATCGGCTTCACTACATTTTAGATTATAATTCTACCATCGATATATATAAATGTTTCTATACCGATTATAGAAACATTTATTTTATAGAATTTGAGGGTAAAAAAAACCTATGCTTATTTATATTTTTAGTTTATCGTTATTATTACTATGATTATAATTTAATGAAAAGAAAAATTCAAAAATTCACAACTGGTATCTAATCACAGGTCCAGTTTTTGAATTACGATTGAAGTGTTAGATGATTTTGATCTCACACTAGAGTTTTATTAATGAACGAACACTGTATTATGTCCAATGGCACTTAAAAATATACATTTTTTTATTATTCACTTGTGATATTGTTTCTAATAAATAAATACATGAGAATAGAGCGTTTGTTTTGTTACAGTATAATCAATAAACTGCTTATTTTGTGTTTGTTTCGTTTCACTAACCCAGGACGTATGCGGCAGTCCATCTACGTCGACAGTCCATTATCTCCTGTCGTGAACACATGTTGTGGCTTAGAAATCACCACGCTTACGGGTTACTTTCGTATTATTTAAAAAAAATTGCCTCAAACTTTTCCAATCTTAGAATGATATTTTATATGTTCTACCTCTATCTCGTATCTATCTCGCCTATGTCGTGGAGTGAGGGTGCATTTTAGACCATGTCCCGAATTCGATTCTTGAGTAGGGCCACTTTTTCTTATATATTTTTTAGTTGATCATAAAAATATACCTCCTACCTTTACCTCTGCCTACCCTTCTGTCGTGACGACACTCCCCTACGGTATCACTACATAGTATAAAACAAAGTCGCTTTCGTAGGTATGCTTAAATCTTTAAAACTACGCAACGGATTTTTATTTGTGATCTCATTCATGTGAACTCATTTGATTAGTTTCCCTTCTGGTTTGCAGAGGTCAGGTGGCAGTCGTTTTGCGTAAAAACTGGTGTCCTAGTCAAATCCCCTAGATTAGGTAGCCGACCCCCATATCATCTAATATAATACGATAAGGCTACGACGAAGATTGCAGTAAACATGTTAAAAATAGAAATTAAAAAGACGAAGATATTGCAATAATCCCTGTTTTTCGAATCCCATCAATTTCAACGAAATATTACTCAGCAGCCTTTGCTTTATTGTTCTGGATACGCCATTACCAAGAACCATTTGGAAAACTCAAATTAAAAACTCATACTTGCAATTTTAGTAAGTTGGTAAGACCGGGTCACAAAAAAGCGATTCTTCTATCATAAAACTTATTTATTATAATTAAAAAATATAATTAAAAAATATAATATTGTGTTCTTATATTGGTCCTTAAAATTATTTCACAATAATAAATTTGATAATTGCGTACTACGTCACTACATATTATAAACAGAGTCGCTTTCTCTGTCCCTATATTCCTTTGTAAGCTTAAATCTTTAAAACTACGAATTGGATTTTTATGCGGTTTTCTTAAATAAGATAGAGTGATTCAAGAGAAAGATTTTTATGTATATAACATTTATATTAAGCCGGGTGGCCCTTCGTTAATCTCGCTAAAACTCGAGAACGGCTCAACCGATTTGGCTAATTTTGGTCTTGAAATGTTCGTGGAAGTCCAGGGAAGATTTAAACGATGAGAAAATATAACAAAATTACAAGGAAAATACTAAAACCGACAATAATTATTATTATTAACAACAGTAATTTTCCCAAACAAACTGTCCTTACTTCCTTCCTTCATGTATCCAGTGAAACGAAGTTCACCGGGTCAGCTAGTATATTATATTATAATAGATTATACCGCTTTAACCTGTTTTACTTAATTATAATTATTCTTGGCTAATAATTAAAATATATTTATTGGCTAATCGTGGGTGTGTTCTTGTATATCTACTGGACTTAGGAGTCGTGGATATACTAGCACACCTCTGCCTACC
>DVZL01002084.1:0-16063 GCA_018236625.1 Lasaia peninsularis
ATCACCCTCACCTTCCATGGATATCCCATCATTAATGAAAAATAAAATACGAAAGACATGGCTGTATGGACTCAGTTACTTTGCCTTTCCCATTTGGGATAATCATACTAAAAAAAAAAAATATCTGGATATGTCAAATATGTCAACTTTTATTGACAAATTGTCAATACTCAATAATCCTTCCTTTGTTGGTGGTTTTGAGTGTTCTGTGATCCTAAATTAGAAGCTTTAAAATAAATAAAATTCAATTACAAACTATTCAAGTAGGTACCTTATATAGAGTACAATATAAAAGTAATTTATTTATGCAGTGCTATGAATGAAAAAAATAGATTATATTATATCTAAAATCATTTAGTTATCTAAGATATATAGTGTAACTACACACTTATCATATTATGTTGGAATAGGCATCATAGCCAATGATCTTGGCTTGTCCGATAACGACAACTGTAACCAAAAAAAACTGAGTTTTAGGGGGAACGCAGAATAGACCGGATGTTTTTTTTATTAGTGTTTTATTTGTAAAAATGGTGGGGTTTTTATCTTAAAACGTTTCATAATGTGCATCAGTAGAGATATGTGATATATGGTACAGAAAAGTATTGTTTTGTGTTCCCAACAAAATTTTACGAAATTTCTGGTAAAGTTCTCACTACTCTCCCAGAAGTCCAGTTCCATGGAATCATCTCATCACCCTCATCTTCCATGAATATCCCATAATTGATGAAAAAATAAAATACAGAAGATGTGATTGTATGGATTCAGTTCTTTTGCTTAACCGTTTGGGATGATTAAAAAAAAAACAAAAAAACAAATATTTACAAGTGTCAAATGTCATTGTTCAATGTCAAAATTTACCGAAAAACCGCACGAGTTCTGAAAATAGCATCTTTATTTCATTAAAATACCTTACTTTTAACTTTTTTAAGCTATGATATAATTTTATTGTGTTATTGTCGTCAGATTTCACTTGTAATTTAGTTAGGATTTGTAGATCGGTCAACGTTTAAAATGGTGATAGAACGAGTTCACGGTCTTCAAGCTACAAGCATAAGCTTGAATGAACGTTTTACAATATTGGCTTCAATTTCGCCTGTGCGACAATTCACAAGATCTCGCCGTGCTTCTGCTGGAGGATATAACATAAGCAACCACAATTTAGTTGAACAAATAGCACAAAGATTGGGCCAAACTAAGCAGGTAACTATTTACATTTCTGTAGATTCTATTCTAAACCATTGATTTCTTTAATATAAATGTAGTTTGACTTAAAATATATTTGATATGTCTCTAAAATTGTACGTGTTTATTGTGTATTAGTGCTTGTTCGAATTCATAATTTCTATGGCGGGAAATTCTGCTAAAGAACTTTTCAAGATTACCTCTTTTCTCAATATTCCCGATACACTAATAGTGGTAATATTATTAATATTATGCTCACAGTCCGCATTCGTAATAGTGTGATTAGAGAAAGAGTGGGATTGAAAGAAATTGTCGGTGTAAAACTAAGAAAGGGCATGCTCCGATGGTTCGCTCATGTAGAAATAATGAAAGACGAAAGATTGACATAGCAGATATATAATGCGAATGTGGATGGATGTAGGTATCCGGGGAGACCTAGGTTGACATTCCACAATCAAATAGCTCGTGTATTATCTGAGAGTGGTGTCAAGAGTCTCCGCAACCGGCGTGTATGCATGAAGAGTACATGACAGGTGTGTAGGGATCGTGATGTTTGGCACTTGATACTCTCTGCCTACCTGGCGTGGAGTTATGTATGTATGTATGTATTATTCTGGACTCTTAAAAATTGACTTAAGTGACTAGGTCACAGTCATATAAATAGCAGGCTCTAATTGGACTTAAATCAAATATCTATCTATAATGGCTACTCTAGTCATCCCAAATTCTTCAGAAAGGCTACCAGGGTTTGTTTATTTTCATCAGTTTTGCACTTCAGTTAAACATGACACAGATGTGGTCACTTCAGTTGCTCATGACACTGATTTGATGATTCTTTTTCCTAGGGGTCTCAGGCTTTAAAGTACACCACTGGTTATCAAGCTGCACTACTTTTAATATCATTAGCAGTAAAGCTATTTATCTATAAGCACTTAAAAGGCTTTCCTTTATGTTTTACTAGCTGTTGCCTGCCATTTCGTGCATGTGATTATGAAAATATTATGCACTCACTGTTGCTCGCGGCTTTGCCAGCATGTAACTAACTACAAATTATATTGAAGTAATTGAGAAATGAGTGAATAAGCTCCGTGTACCATGTCCAACAATACCTATAATACCTTGAAATAGTTACAGTGCCTATATTTTAATTTCATGATCAGATCAGAATCTATCCAATGAACATGTTGTAAAGAGCAAAATTTATCTCCATATAATTATGTTGATGATGAAATAACTTTTATCCAAAGATTAATATGCTTGTGTAATAATCATTTTCAAAAGCACCTTTTAATTTAAATAATTTTCTTACATATAAAATACCTTATAGTTATTTAATTATAGAAGTAAGAGTCATTGTGATGCAGACATTTTTACGGATCTACTAAATTTTTTTCATTTTTTCTATTATATGCATGTAAAGTCAACAGGGTTTCAATCAATTTTCATTAGTGCTTTTTGCACAGATTGTTTTGTAAATGTTGTGTAATCAGTCTGAAACTAATTTGTTTCAAAACAAATATATGGGCTATAGGAATATCGGATAATATAGCTTTCTAATGGTGAAAGAATTTTTGAAATTGGAGTTATCCCTCCTCAAACATACAAATACACAAACGCTTACCTCTTTATTATATTAGTATGTTATTACTATTAAGTTATTTAAAGTAATCCTATTTTTAGGTAGCATGTAAATCCTGAAATGAACCCCTATGCAAAAGAGACTTAGTACTTGTATAGTACTGAGGTTTGATAAAATTTGTTAATATTCCACTTAATCATTGAACCTGCACTATTGTGCATACATGGTATTTGACTCTTATTATTTTTAAACTATAATGACACTACATATTGGCTAAAATCAAATACTATCAATGGCAATTTTGCTCAAAAATAAGTGCTTTTAATAAATTACTCATTCATTCAGATAAGGATTAATATCATGTTTATTAATTCTACTATTAAACTATTCAACGCAAAAATAATATTTTTTATCCCTATTGAACCAGTCGTATCTCAGATTTGCATGTTCAAACATACAAATTCTTCAGCTATATATTTTTAGTATAGATGATAGCACATCAGCCTATGGATTATAAAACTAATTAGTGTGTTGCTGTCTTGTGTACATATGTATATTGTTTTTTTTTATTCGCGGGCAGTTGATCGCATTTAGCTTACAACTACCATTGTGTGTCTGCGACATGGATCTTCACTCCAGTCATCCCAGCTCTTTCCAGAAGGCTAGTAGTCCCTGCAAGTTACCTGTCATTTCCGACTTAGAGAGGGCCGGTGCCTCCAAGATGCTGAGCCCGTTGAACTGCCACAGCTTTGCACTTTAACAGTACATGATTCGGCATTTCTTCTTCATTCATGCAATCTCTGCATAGAGGACTGTCTGTGAGAACTATTTTGTATAGGTGTCTATTCAGTGAGCGGTGTCCTGTTAAGCTACCTATCATATGTATATGTTGTAATTAGTATCTACTGTACCAATAACTAATAATTGTCTGGGTATTATCTACTGTAAATATAAACCTAATTAAAATGCACTATGTTTCAGAGAGGAATACATCAGAGAATTGGTTTTGGTGGAATGAGGCGATTTGGCAGTGAGAGCAGCTTACCAGGCTTGAGACGCTCCAATAGCTTTAGTAACTTAAGTCAAAGAAGTGTCAAGACTAGGATACCTTGGAGACCTTTTAATGGCAATCTCAGGTACATAAAATGCTATTGAAATACAAAATTTAATGTTGTTTGTAGTTTATTGCTCATAAGTGTAAATGTACCCCATATTCGCTGTCTTAAAACTTAACTTTTTCATAACGACATAACACAAATCTCATATGTTACTCAATCAAGAAGCTATGAATAACATGATACTGTTTGTTTCCAGTCGGTCCGCGTCATTTAGCAGCTTGTCACAGGGCGTGTGGCGCGGGCGGGGCTTCAGGCGCCGCGGCGGCCGCATGGGGCTCCTCAGGGGGAAGATGAGGTCAATCTACTGTCATTACACTTGTCACACCACGCACTCTAGATCACATGACCAACATTTTATACTGATTTTGATACACATAGAATGTGAACTTATATTGTATTTTTTTATTATGGATTTTTTTATTAATGAAGAATTTATGTTCAAAATAAATTACTATCTCGAGTATCCTAGCAGGTTAGATTTATGGCATGGCGGGGTTCTATTTGACCACTCTCGTCCGTCGAGTTGTTAGCGTAGACACCTAACGCCACCTACTAACCGTGAGGTGAACATATAATTTTTTACTTTGGGTATGGATCGATTTCAAATGTCCAGTAATGGTTACTCTTTAAGTTAATTGAACGCCAATATACAGCGTGTTCTGCGTCTCCATTGAAGATTAATTCTGTGTTGAAATACGATGATGATGACTGACTTTACTACGGTATAAGAGAGGCGAGGTACAACTCGGGATAATAAAAACAAGTGGGTGTATTGTGACAATTTAATTTTTTCATGCTATTTTATAATTATTAGGGGTCGCGGGCGCCAGCAGGTCGTTGGGCGGCTGCGGGGGCGGGGTGGAGGACGGGGTGGCTTGGGCCGCCTGCAGCAGGGGGCGGTGCGCCGCACGCCCGCCAGGGGCGGACTCCGGGGCGCAGCCCGGGGCGGCGGCCGCGGGCGGGGACGGGGACAAGCACGTGGTAAGTTATTATATTTTACAACAATATTACCATCACTGTCAAATTAATGGAGACAAACAAAAAAAAAAACATTTATGTTGTTTCTATTTTCATATTATTTATTATTTTTTCAAGCTTTGGGACCTCTTTCTAATTTATGTATTTTTCGTAGGGGGTGCGACTAGACAACAGAAACCAGTACCGTCCAAGGAAGAGCTGGACCTCCAGCTCGACCAGTACATGGCCAGCACCAAGTCGGCCCTAGACAAGGAGCTGGATGCTTACATGAAGAATGCCATGGAAATGGAGTAGTGGTAGTGACTAGTGCAGTTGGACAATTATCCTCTCATATTTTCATCCATTCTTTGGTACGCATCAGACAATTAAGACTCTATCCACAAAATATGACTTAAGTGGTAGTAGGATGGAAATCAAATTATAAAATAACACCCACCATAACTGTAGGTCCTTGTAATTAAAAGGGTCGGTTTTTTTCTTTTATAGCCAGTGTTCTTAGTGTTACAGTAACAATCATTTTAGGGACCGATAGTAAGAGCGGATTTTTAGCTTGATGTGCATTGAGTCGTTTTTGTGTAACAGGGTCCAATAAAATTGTTCATTATTCATCCATACTAATATTATTAATGCCATATTAATATTATATACTACCATTTGCCCGTTGCTCCCCGTGCATCCCAGATAATAACATCCAAAACCCCTGACTTTTTCTATCCAATTTCTCTATTTTCCGTATCTAATTAACATGACTAAGATATCAAGTTTGACCTTTAAGAAAAAAAAATGCATTAATATTGGTCTAATGCTTCTTCTGTGATACTTGAATAATAAATGAGTATTGGATATGAATATTTTTAGCATTTTGATGCTTCTTAGTCTCTTTTTCTGGAATATACAGATGACTTACAGTCTTCGCAAATGTATAACTGAGAATGTATATGTATATTGTGTATACATGGTCGCAGTAAACAGTCAGCTTACTTGTATACTTGACTGACTTCACGTCAACATGTAGCAGGAGGTTCATTTATTATTGAATATACTTTTATATTGGCAAAATACAAGATAGATTCACAACAAAACAGATTGATCATACAAATTATTGTTCATCAATATAATGGCAAATATTAGAATGAATATTTACTCCGTATGCTATACAAGTTTTTGAACCAAATTGAAAATGTCATATGAACATTAGGCCTAATATCCTAACCGCAGGATAGTGACGCACCTACAACATTTACAGGCAACGGTTGACTTTTACCATTAGGAAAGCTATGTGCTAGTTCACGGTGTTATATAACACATATAAAGAAAGTTTGGATTTACTTCGATAGTCAATCATTAGTTATCAAATTTTATCGTTTTTTATATAATACAGATGAAGCACTTGTTACTTCTATTGTCTCATGGGAACGTAATAGGAACACAATGTAAACAGTTGTAATAACATTTCCTCATACATTACACTTGTATAAAGCATTTACAGATTTATTTTTTTACCGCAAATGGTGTATACTTTGTGTATCGATTTGTTACTTTTAGTTGTGCCTTACTGCATGCACATTTATTGTTGTCTTCTATATTCAGACTTGTCAACTCACATTGAAGCAAAGTCAAAGCGACACGGCGCATCATAATATCGCCTAAAGCATATTAGTTTCGATAATATGGAAGCGCGTGTAGACGCGCGTATTCGCGCTTCGACGCGCGTATTCACGCTTTGACGCTCGGCTACAATCGATCGGATTCGGGCGTCGCCGCGTAACAATACGCAACGTCGCCTTACAAAGCATGACGCGTCCCATCGCTCGACTCTGCGTCAGTGTGAATTGAGCTTTAGAATTAAAATTCGCGAGGCTCAGTTTCTCGACGGGGACAGACATTTGTATGACGTACACTGATTTCTGTTTTTCTGGGTCTGCTTGTTTAAAATTTCTTTCATTATTTGTGTAAGGTCCCGGTCTGCCCGGGATCGGATTTGTGTGCGATATGGTGTCAAACTTGCCATTGGTCACGCCGTGGGACCTAATGTCGTTGGGTAAGCGTGGGTGCATAAGTATGTACCTTTGCCTACCCGTTGGAGGATATAGCCGTGACGATGTCAATTGTATTATTATTCCTGTATATACATAATCGACTAACACTTATGACCCAAACAATTACTCCGGACTTTGTTGAATTTGTATAAAAATATATCTGTCGTTTTATTACGAGTGGGTATTTATAAACATACATATATTATATCACGTACAACCAAATTTGATTAGTCTTCACATTTTAATGTAAAAATGATACAAATTTAAGGAGGAAATTTGTTTGCATGTTTGTCATTGGTGTCTAGTCCCGGTGTATTTTTTTATTTTTAGGATATCAAAAAAGCATAAAGCTATAAAAAATTATACTGCTGTTTTATTTACTTTATTGGCTGTTACATAAGGTTTTTTTATTCTATAATTTTGTCGTTTCCATATTACGCTGCGGTTCTGAATATAGGTTTAAGTAAAATACAGCTACGAAACACTCCGTCTGATGTTGCACCAACGGGCTCAGCTAGATGTCATTGGACGAGTGTTCAATTAACTTTAGTTTTGTTTGATTTAAATGACAACTCTAATGTAAATAAATAAGTGCCTAGTTTGTAAGTATTTACGTTGTTCTAATAAAGGAGATTTTTTTGTAAGTTTATTGTTTTTATTTCGAGAGTGTGCTCTGGGGGGTTAGAACGTGTACTATCGTCTCGACGCGATCGCGTCGTTTTGCGCGATTTGAAATGTCAAACTCAAAAAATTGTACTGGTATTTTGAGTTTGACACAATACAATGTATATGTAGATTCATACATATACATTGTTGCAACTCGGAGTATGGTCGAATTGGATTATCACGGAGATCAGATTACCCCTTTTTCACTTCAAAACAGTCAACTTAAAATTATAATTTAATTTAATACCAGTGTCGATTGAACCGCCTCGGCTTCGTACTGGAGTATTATGAATGTCATTTAAAAAAATCTTCATCTAAGTATATATGTTTAAAAAATAAATTAATAATTATAGGTAATATAATATGTAACCCCGTTGAATAGTTTCTAAAGATAAATAAGTAAATAATAATAATTAAATATTACTGGACTAATTACACAAAATGATCTAACCCCAAAGTAAGCAAACTATATGCTTGTGTTATGGGTGTTAGACAACGATACTAATACATAGAAATACTTAAATAGATACAAGAATAAATTTAATAAACACCCAGAGCCGGAAATACAAACATCTATGTTCATCACACAAATGCCTGTCCCCGTCGGGAATAGAACCCGAGCCTCGCGGTTAGTCGATGCGGTTAGACGATATTTTTGTAGCAGTGGTTATTATAGTTTCTTTGTTTTTTTTATCGAATAAGAATCTTAAAAAAAGAAATTTTAGGCAACACAACATTTATATATTTAGCAGTGTATTTTTTACATGGGAATAATCAAAAACAAATATATCAAACTTCCTAATTTTGGGGTCAAGGTCTATAACATCTTTATCATATATTATTTTAAAGATACTACATACATATTACCTTAAAGTAATTATATTTTATCTTAAAGATATTTATCCTAAAGTTATTGTTATAAATAATACTTTAGCTGTAAATTTTAAATATTATGTATATATATTATGGCTTGAGTAGTAGGCCCCTTGTGAAAGTTTACCGGATATTATGGCTAAGAAGTTAGAACTCTACCTAAGAATATTTATCCAGTTAAACGTCTTCCGAGAAAACCTGAAATGTTCTAGTTTCAAATGCTTCCCTCATAGTTACATTTCTCTCAAGTGCTAACAATATAAGACAGCGACCAGGCACACGGGTCTCCTGATGGTAAGAGACAACCGTGGCCTATATACCATAGATGTTACAGATGCAACGCTTTTATAATATGCAAGTTTAACTGTTATCTTACCCTCCAAACCGGAACAAGAAACTGTCATTATAATGGTAGGAATAGACAAAGTGGTAACTAACACTACATGCCTAACAAAGACCTGTCCCCAATACTTAGTATTGTCAACTCATTCTAGATTGGCTAACCTCAGATTGGTCTGCCCTATGAGATAGTCGTTTAATCTTGAGTGCAGGTATTTTTAAAAGCTTTTATTTAACTTGCATTGTATGTACGTAAGTATGTAGGTATGTTCGGGTAGAATTTTAGAATTCAATTTTGAAGTAGATATCTTCACCCGATTGAGCTGAAATTTTGTATACACGTTTAGTTTGGATGACAGTGCACGATAAGGTATCTGACATCATTCTAAATCCAATATGGCGGACCCACCAAGATGGCAGAATTCTTAAGGCACTTCTACAATATGGGTATCAAATGAAAGGGCTTATTAAGAGCATTGAAAAATAATAAAAGCTTTTATTAGCTTTTTTTGCTTTTAATTTGTTTAGGATTGTAATCTCCAGACTTTTAGCTTCATGGGCGGTATAGTTATTTATTGGTGGGTATATTTTCGGATTTTGTTTCTAGAATTAACTCGTCGCCGCCATCTTAAGATGAACGTACAAAATTTACAAAGTAGGATGAAATTGTGGACGAGCAGAGCATAAAGCTTACCTTCGCAATTTCCTAAACGGATTACTATAAGCAGATTAAGTTCTTTGCAGATAACCCTGCATATTGTTGATAAAATGTATTTCGTCGTCTCTTTGGCCTTTTTAAAGTACCTACTGAGTTTATAAATACGCGCTGCATACGTGTTTCTCAGATTACAGAATATGTATTACAAAAATTTTAGGCTTAGTTATTAATTATTATAACTAAGTCTATCATCATAATTGACTTTAAGGGAAATAGACTAATGCTATAATAATTAGGATAATCAATGATTTTTAAAATTAAAATGATTTTTCCTCCTACTTGCGCCGATGGTTACGAGAACAAATTCGCACTTTCTTCTTTGAGTAAGCAGATACCGGAAAACTAAACTGGGGCCCCAACTAAAACAAATTAATCAATCACTTTTACCATGCTCGATATTTTTTTTACAATTTTTACAAGACTTATTCTACAGGCTTTGGTATACGGCACCGTAGTCCTCAAGTTCAGGACACACTCAGATATTGCGTTTGGACCAATCAAGAAGCCGGCGGCGCTGTGCAATACTGATTCCTTATCTGTATGATCAAGTGGTGCGATTCGTCACTTAAGCTACGGGGACAACCTTGTGGACAAACCTATGTAACGTTTTTGCAAAACTTTTTGTAAGTTTTCTGGTATTTTGGTTTCTAAATTATAAATGAAAAAGTTAAGTACGGACTAGCGATTCTCCTGTGGAGAATTATTCATTGCAGGTTGGCATTTGTCAGTACCGAATTGCTGTTGACCGGTACGCTAGCCGCGTCCCATGTATTTTTCGTATATTTTTTAATATTAGCAGATTACCCTGATTCATTACCATTTAATAACAAAAAATTCGACTAGAAACAATAAATAATAATCCGGAGCTTGAACTCAAGTTTATAATGTCTATATTTAGCTACGCCTCAGTCTATGCTACATATCGACGTGGGAGCTAATTGGATGAAGTGACATGGAGACCTATAATCTTATACCTTTAGATATATGTATTTGATGGTAGTTTGCTTTGTATCAATTGTTTTAAGTCCTTTTAAGATATTAGATTATTCATCGGTGTAAGACTTTGATGCATGAGATCTCGGGTTCGATTCCCGGGTAGGGAAATTTATTCTATGAGTTTTTTTCAATTTATCTAAAAAACATAATATGAAATATGGGGAATTATTTTGGGTACAATGCAAGAATCAACTGCATTTGCTTTTTCTGATTCATTAATTATTAAAATAATTCTGGTATCTATTTAAGTACTACTATATTTCTATAGTATATAGGCTATCCTACACTCCGAACGGGAACAAGACAATGGCAAGAAATAAGAAATAATATTATGTTGGCAAACATAACGGTTAGCTTGCCCGCCTAACGCCACCTACCAACCGCAAGACTCAGGTAAGATTTCCGACGGGAACAGGCATTATATTAATAACTGAAACAAATACTTTATGGAGGAATTTTGACCACCGGGCGTCTATTTAAGTATATCTATATATTAATATCCTTGTCTAACACCCATAATACGACCATGTTTACTTTGGAGTTAGATCGATTTGTGTAAATTATCAAATAATATCCTTATTACTATCATTAACCACGGACGTATTCACATGGTTATTGTACCTAATAAAGAATATCTCCCTTTATATTATTATTTTAAATCCTAAAAACTGTTTAAAGTATACAAAAGAATTCTAGCGATCATTCCCTATTTTCCAATGAAGTATAAAATTTATAATCGCATCAGTGAACTTGAACTGAAAGGCAGTTTTTGTTTCTTCTTTGTTGGTGAAATTGATTCTGTATTCTTTTAGTCTCGATTTTAGATGTATACGTAGCTTATAGACTAGTTGCTTACCTCAGACTGGAATGACTTTAGACTAGGAGTTTAAGCTTGCTCAATTGTTTTTTCTATAAATCGCTTTTATTTTTTATAATAAAGATATTCTAAATAAAACGTTACTCTTAGTTAAATAATAATTTGGTATATATGCTAAAGGGTTTGCAGTTGCAAGGAAGATAGTTTTTCCTTCCTTCCTTCCTTATGTTTATTTTGTATGGATTTAACGTTTTTAGAAATGTATTTCCCATTAACATATATTATCGTGTATTTAACACATACAAGCTAACGGATCTCTTTATGGCAAAAAAATACAAGTTGCTTATAACGCCAAGTTCATTATGTTACGAAAAATATATTGTGTAATAAATTTGTGTTAGTTACAATATTTATAACTCAAGAACGGTTGAACCGATTTGGTTAAAAGTTTGTTGAGAGGTAGCTTAGAACCAGGAGACTGACAAAAAATATTTATCTCGTTTCGTTCCGGTCTTATGAAATCCTGTGTGCATATAGGGTAGGTTTGAGAATCGGCCAACATCTATTATTTATACTGTTAACTGCGAGCGCAGCTTGTAGCCTATATTTTTAAAAGAAACCAGGGACCAGTGTGAATTAAAACATATACGTATTATTTAATTTTATTTAATATCGCTTTAAATTTCAATCGGTAACCTGACCGCCGACCTACGCTTTGCGGTTTGTACCTTACAAAGTTAGCCCTAAGTCTCTTCAATGTACCAATAATTCCCTTAAAGTTTAAGGACCAGTCTATGAGATTTGTGGCTACTTATAATACTTAAAATAATCTTTAAATTAAAAGTTTGTTTTTTTACTAATCTATACAGAAATAAAATTGGAGTGTCGGTATGTAATATTAAAATAACCGCTTTATACTAAATTCATATGTATGTTTACAAGGTACATATATACCAAAACAATATTTTTTAGAATTTTCGTCTGTCTATCTATCTGTTTGTTCCTGCGAATCTCTGAAATGGCTAGACGGATTAAAACGGGACTTTCAGTGGTAGACAGATAATGTAATAAAGAACGGCATAGGCTACTTTTATTTTAGAATTTTATTTAAGAAATATATATAAAAAATTAAATATATAGCTATTCATTTATAAAAATGGCAATTAAAACAAGCTTATATGTGTGTGCGTGTTATATGAGAGCAATTTGTATATATTAATATTATTCTGTTTTTAGTATTTTTTGCTCTGGCGGCGACAAAAATACATCATCAGTGAAAATTTCAACCATCACTATTATCATTACATATAATACGACGAAGTCACTTTTGGTCAATACAATATTAGTCACTGCACATTGATACTGCAATTTCAGTATACTGCAGCTTAGGTAGGTACACTGTAGCTTCAACGGTTTCATGTCGAGGATTTTTCAATGAAAAATAAAATGGCCGTTTTCAATAAACAAAAGAGATAGGCATACCGTAACCAGGCAACCACTGTTATTAATAAAAATATATTAGCAAAACTCTAGTCAAAAGCCTAAGTTAGGTTATTGAAAACGGTCATAAAACGATATTTTCTGAAAATAAAACCTAGCTAGATCGAATTATAGTCCCCGAAACCCCAAAAATACAAAATTTCAAGTAAATAATTCGAGCCGATTACGAGATCGTTGATACATATTATATAAATATAATATCACTACATATTATAAAACAAAGTCGCTTTCTCTGTCTGTCCCAATGTATGCTTAAATCTTTAAAACTAAGCAACGGATTTTGATGCGGTTTTTTCAATAGATGGAGTGATTCAAGAGGTTCGCTAGTAATTATATAAACACGGCCAAAAAAATCAGGTTTGTTGTATGGGGCCACCCTTTACACATTTATTTTATACCGTTATAAATAGTTTTTGCTTAATATATTATCTGTGAAAATTAAAAATATCATGGTTCATGAGACACTACCTATTGACAGACAGACAGCGGAGTCTTAGTAATAGGTTTCCGTTTTTTACTTTTTTCATAGGGAACCCTAAAAATCAACAATCAGTGTTGAATACGAAAATTGAATTCAAATTTAAATTGACTCGTAGATTCCAACATTCATACGCAGCAGTACGTCCTTAAGCGATATTGACTTTTGCCATTTATGAACAGTACTTTTCGAACCTGCATTAAACACTTTAGATCCATTGTGTTATAACGTTTTTCTGATTATATCGATAATTTTGATCATTGTTAATACCCGGATGACCGAACTAAGCTCGGTGTTTTGTTAGTACATCACATTTTTTTTGAAAATGTATTTGACATAATTTACAATGTTTTTCTTGTTTCTGTAGGACTTCCAGGAACAGTTTTCTCACAAAAAAAGGAATTTAGAAAGAAAAAAAATTATCAGACTGGGTTATGAACCCGGGTTCTGCGTAGTACGGCGCCGATTTCTCAACTGAGCTATTCTAATTTTGTAATTAAAATACGTACCATAACACCACAGAGGCGGTTACGAAGTGTCAGATAAGTCAAAATTGTCAAATGAGTTACAAATCATTCAAAATCATTCCACTAATTATAAGGTAGAAATGGAACCAATTTACTTGATAGTTTCAACTATCAAGTAGTACTAATCAATGAGTAGTTAATTGATACTTTGCTCAGACTTCGTGAATGAGGCCCAATCTAATAAAATAAATTAACAATTTGATAATTCAAATGAGCCGAGGTTTCCGTTGCCAAGGAAACCCCGTCAACAAAATGGCCGCTGACCATAGACACAGCTGACTTCTACCTTTTCGTTGGCGGGATTTTACATCACTCTTCTTTTAACACTAGTACTATTTCATGGAGTGGATTCAATACACAGAGTATTAAAAGTATATTCGACACGATCACAACCAACAAAAATAACGTCAAAGTAAAAATCATAAAAAAGAATTTAATTAAATTTTTATTCATGCTTAGAATTTATGATTTTTATTTGAATGTTGGCACGCAAGCACGCACAATAATTCAAGCATCCAGACCCCTCGGTATTACGATACAATCTTCAAATATATTATTTTCTTTAATTAACCTTAGCTATGTCAAGCATACGTCTATAAGGTCGGAAAAATAGAAAAAAATAATAATGTTCGTCGATGGCGGTAATTCTGCTGTGCTAATTAAACTTTTTTTAACTTAGCGCCAGAAAAAAGGCAAAATACGTTTAGTGCTGTCAAATTGTTTTATACGATGTTTAATTAGTCTCGGAGAGTGTTGTTTAAAAACCGTTGAAGTTATATCATGACTAATAAGACCAACTGAAATGTTCTTTGAATTTCGATTTACTTCCCAAAAAAATACAGTTTATTTAAATAAGTTCAGACGATGTGCATCAGAATCGGCACTAATATAAAGCTTTTGACAAGCACTAATTGTCACGTGACTGCTTATACAGTGAAAAGGGTAATTGTTTTATAAGTTTATTGCAGTGAGTTTGAAAAAACCTCGCTACGAACTAACAACATTACAATTTAAAAGAACAATTATTCTCGTAAA
Source organism: Lasaia peninsularis (assembly GCA_018236625.1). Lineage (NCBI taxonomy): Eukaryota > Metazoa > Arthropoda > Insecta > Lepidoptera > Riodinidae > Lasaia > Lasaia peninsularis. Next base: position 14,849 of record DVZL01002084.1, read on the forward strand.
TATGTCTATGTATGTGATTGTTATCTTCGAAACAGCTCGAACGATTTTCAAGGTTTTTTATAGACACCTAATTTTAGGAAATATATGCTGAATTAAAAATAATAAATGGATAATATTAGTTTTTAACGGGAATATACTAATTATCCCCCGTGTTGATCCGGGTTCCGTTAGAATAGGCCAACTGCCTTCCACCCAGGCAGCTCGTAAGAGGCGAGCACAATTTGTCACCAAAACCGTGACATTCACTAGGTGGTAGAGAGTCTTGCAACGACTCGCCCAGATTGGTACCACCGCCTTACCTATTCCTGCTACAATAGCGTCAGTGCTCGCCATTGTCGTGTTCTGGTTTGAAGGGTAGGGTAGCCGGTAAACTTTATCACGCAAGAGGCTTACCATCCCAGCCTCAGGTTGGCAACGCACCATTTACACCTTTGGTGTCTATAGGCGACCGGTATTTCTTATCATCAGAAAATCCGTCAGCTTGTTTGCCTTCCAATATCATAAAAAAAATTGTTTTGGGTTATGTACCTACCAAAGGATAAAATTATATCAATTAAAGTTTAAAATATGTAATCCTGGATTTGAAAGATTTTATAAATTTTAGGCATTTTTCGATATAGTTTACATTTCTAAATTTTGTATGTACTCGTAGGTAGGTAGGTAGGTACTAGTACCTCGTAGGTATTACATTTGATTTTCTCTGTAGGTATTACATTTTTGAGCAAAACTACGTCCAATTTCTCATAATAAGCTTTTAATATTATACATAGGGTTCATTTTATTAACTGCTCTGCCTACCCCATGGGATAAATCAGATATTTCAACGCTCAAATATTTAGCAATACTAAAATGTTCCAGAATATTCCACTGAGCAAGCGTTGTAGTAGCTAATTACTTAAAGTTAAGTGATACAAGTCCCGAGAGAATATCCAACTCTGGATACACCAGGCTGATATACAGATGTAAGGATCTACTATATCTAATGTCAAAATGTCTTTTGTTACAACACTTATAACTTGAGATCTACTGGACCAATTTTCATTGATTTCGTCCTACCACTAATAGCAGAATACTTCTTAAAAACATTGAAAACTAGAAAAAAACTTTGTAGAAAAAGCTTTAATTTAAACTTCAAAGATTTGAAATGAAATGAAATGAAAATTATTTATTTGCCGAATATGTGTTTAAAAGTTGTTACAAAACAAAAGTTTTAAT